>JAPPVO010000019.1:113303648-113467038 GCA_030407325.1 Camellia japonica
AGTAAAGTCTCCAGATTCGGAGCCCCTTTGGTGCACGACACCTTAGGGCCGACTAAGACTCCAGATTCGGAGCGCCCTTCATGGATTTCACGATTGGCCCAGTAAAGTCTCTGGATTCGGAGCCCCTTTGGTGCATGACACCTTAGGGCTGACTAAGACTCCGGATTCGGAGCACCCTTTGTGGATTTCACGATTGGCCCAGTAAAGTCTCCCGATTCAGAGCCCCTTTGGTGCACGACACCTTAGGGCCGACTAAGACTCTGGATTCGGAGCGCCCTTCGTGGATTTCACGATTGGCCCAGTAAAGTCTCCGGATTCGGAGCCCCTTTGGTGCATGACACCTTAGGGCGACTAAGACTCCGGATTCGGAGCACCCTTTGTGGATTTCACGAATGGCCCAGTAAAGTCTCCCGATTCGGAGCCCCTTTGGTGCACGACACCTTAGGGCCGACTAAGACTCCGGATTCGGAGCGCCCTTCGTGGATTTCACGATTGGCCCAATAAAGTCTACGGATTCGGAGCCCCTTTGGTGCACGACACCTTAGGGCCGACTAAGACTCCGGATTCGGAGCGCCCTTCGTGGATTTCACGATTGGCCCAGTAAAGTCTCCGGATTCGGAGCCCCCTTTGGTGCATGACACCTTAGGGCCGACTAAGACTCTAGATTCGCAGCGCCCTTCGTGGATTTCACGATTGGCCCAGTAAAGTCTCCGGATTTGGAGCCCCTTTGGTGCACGACACCTTAGGGCCGACTAAGACTCTGGATTCGGAGCGCCCTTCGTGGATATCACGATTGGCCAAATAAAGTCTCCGGATTCGGAGCCCCTTTGGTGCATGACACCTTAGGGCCGACTAAGACTCCGGATTCGGAGCGCCCTTCGTGGATTTCACGATTGGCCCAGTAAAGTCTCCGGATTCGGAGCCCCTTTGGTGCATGACACCTTAGGGCCGACTAAGACTCTGGATTCGGTGCGCCGTTCGTGGACATCACGATTGGCCAAATAAAGTCTCTGGATTCGGAGCCCTCCCATTTGGTGCATGACACCTTAGGGCCGACTAAGACTCCGGATTCGGAGCGCCCTTCGTGGATTTCATGATTGGCCCAGTAAAGTCTCCGGATTTGGAGCCCCTTTGGTGTATGACACCTTAGGGCCGACTAAGACTCCGGATTCGGAGCGCCGTTCGTGGACATCACGATTGGCCAAATAAAGTCTCCGAATTCGGAGCCCCCCCCTTTGTTGGTGGATGACACCTTAGCGCCGACTAAGACTCCGGATTCGGAGCGCCGGCTATGAAGCCCCGTCAGCGCAAGATGACTTTGGGCCGATTAAGACTCCGTATTTGCAACGCCTCTGACGCGTAACATCCTAGGGCAGATCATACCTCCGAATTCGGAGCACCCTTCGGCACGAACATAACAAAACAAAACATGCCGACATTCGAAATAAGGTGCTTAGCTAAGCATATATAAAAGAATAGACGCAAACGTTTGAAATAAAACTTTTTATTTGATCAAACAGTCGTTACATAGACGCAATCCGCGTTCGAACATTACAATATCTATCTTTAACTTCTAAGGCGCAAAGGGGAATTAATCACGTTTATACAGCGGAGGCCCCGAATCAATGCACGTCATTTGATAAGCCTCCGCGGCTCAAAATGCCTTGATCCAACCGTGCCTGAATTAGCATATCACTGGACCTCCCTCTGACACCATCGACAATGTCAAGGCCAAGATCCAAGACAAGGAAGGTTAAGGGCAACGGTCGTTTTGTCTCCTTTCGGGGCGATCTGCTTCGACGACTTGGAGGCTGACGCGCCTCCCGTTTCTTTTTTGACGACGTACATCCCACGCCGGAGAATTCTCTGCTGCGATCCATTGCAGCATCAAGCTCGGCCAAAGTTCGAGTTTGGCTGATTAAAGAAGCTCTGTTTTACATCCACAATATTATATAACCCCACGCGACGAATGGTGCTATATTAATGAGGTCACTGTCTCGAAGAGTCCATTCCACTTATTTTTAAATGAGGGCAGTGACCTCGAGGCAATTTCATTAACGCCAAATCCCCAAGAGACGAGCGTCAATTGACATTCACCATGGCCTAGCTACCCAAATGGCTTTTTGGAATTCGGCACAGCCACTCCACGTACTGGCTTTTGGCCTCTTGACATTAGTGGCCACATTCAAGAATAAACGGGCATCACGATCAATGTTTGTACATTCATTCAAACATCCATGTAATAAAACGAAACATGTATATGCCGAATACGAACTACGACCAAATATTTACAATAGAACGTTTCTTTTATTCAATCCAACAATGAATTACATGGTTTTTATTGCGTTTCGTTCTTACAATGCATATTCTTATACGGCGTCACCCTCATCCTCGCTTTTCTCGACTTCAAAAGCGGAAAACGGAAAATGTTCACTGTGGTAGAGTGGCGATGCCGCATCAATGCCCGACGCTCGAAGAGCTTCCGCGGCTTGAGATGCCTTGATTCAACCGTGCCTAAATCCATGGTTCTGACATCGGCAAACCTCTTCGGCAAGCTTCTCCTTGGTCTTTTCGATTCCAACTTTTCGGCCTTCATGAAAACCTTTTTCATAGGCCCTCTCCTTCGCGGACTCCATTGCAAACATACTCGCTGTCTCACGATCGGCGAGCGCGGCACTGATGAGCCGACTAGTAACCCTTTCCTCCACAATTGGGTTTCCCTGCTTGGCGGGTTGTGCCTGAGCCGCTCTGGTCTTTCTCATCTCACGCTCAGCCGCTTCCACGCGAGCCTCCAAACTTCAAATACGTTCCTCCTTCTTGTCCAATTCTCGACGGGCAGCGCGCAGCCGCATGCCAATTTCATAGGCAGTGTAAAGCCCCTTCACCGCCCTATGAATGCCTTCGCGAAATACCTCATAGTCCTGTCGACCTACCATTGACTGCTGAACCTTAGGAGGAAAAATTTGTCGAGCAAACTCGACCGCTACATTTGGGTCTCGAACGACCGAGTCCGCCTCTGTCATGGGTCTATTCCCTACAAACACCGCAAAGCTTAATGGGCACGGATTCGCGTCAGATCCCCTCTCGACTCGGGGTTGCGGAGATCTGCCCTGCGACTGCTTGTCCCGCCTGGGCGACCTGCTCCGACGTCGAGGAGACTGACGCCTCTCTCGATCCCTAAAACTCCTACTTCCCGTGCGCGAAGGTTCACCACCTCGATTCATGTCTCTGCCCAACTCAGCTAGCGTCCTTGCTTCCCCTCTGCTGTTAAACAAGAGTCTGTTCGACATTCACACGATAAATCTTCCTTCAAGAGCTCGAATCAGCTGTTTATTAAGCTCATAAAGGTTGTACCTTTGTTCATTTATCCTTTACAGAGGCAGCACCCTCGAGGCAATCTCATTAATTGAGAAAACCTCAATCGTCCGGCGCCCGAATGATCATGCACCGCCTGGGGCAAGGGCAAATTCATCAATATATTCGGCTTTTGTACCCCAGCCGGCTCATGAATCGATCCTTCAACACTCTCAAGGTCGTTTCATCCAGCGCCCGAATGATCATGCACCGCCTGGGGCAAGGGCAGATTCATCAATTTATTCGGTTCTGTACCACAGCCGGCTCATGAATCTTCAAAATTCGTAAGATTCATCAATCGATTCGGCTTAAGTGCCCCAGCCGACCCACGAATCTATTCTTCAAATATCTTAAGGTCGTTTCATCCAGCGCCCGAATGATCATGCACCGCTTGGGGCAAGGGCAGATTCATCAATATATTCGGCTCAGTACCCCAGCCGGCTCATGAATCTTCAAAATTCGTAAGATTCATCAATCGATTCGGCTTAAGTGCCCCAGCCGGCCCACGAATCGATTCTTCAATACTCTCAAGGTCGTTTCATCCGGCGCGCGAATGATCATGCACCGCGTGGGGCAAGGGCAATTTCACCAACCTATTCAGCTTCAATGCCCACAATACTCGGCATATGAATGATAATTCAATATTGTCATAAGATATTCAATTTCTGAAAGCTCAAACACAGCAATGATTTTATCCAAATTAGTGAAAGGCAAAACATTCTTCATTAACATAACTTCACAAACTATGAACAAGTGGTGGTGAAATACCAAGGCAATTTTCATTAATAAATTGAGCGCAAATAGTAACCAATTTATACATGAAAACTACCCTGAGCCAACAAAAGTCTACCGAACAAAAGCTTACATCAAAATCAAAAGTACTTAATAAAATTGAAATGACATCCAGATCAATCCTCGGGGTCAGATTCAAGTGGCTCAACGTCCATTTGCTCGTAGGGAATTGGCAAGGCCAATGTAACTCCAGCGGCAGCAAGGGCTTTGAGCCACCCATGTTTGAACCCCCGATTCTCGAATTTGGGGACTTCATCTACATATTCCGTGAAGGCGACGCTTTTTCCTGCCTCAAATGCTGCAGAAGCCTCAGAATCGGCTTTTTCTTTGGCCGCCTTGAGCTCCGCTAACTGAACCTCCGCCTCGGCAAGCGCCTCCTTGGCTAACTTGAGCGATTCTTCGCTCGCATTTGCCCTACTCTCAGCGTCAGAGCGGAACTGTTCAGCTGAGCGAGCCCTCTTCTTTTCTGCTTCAGCTCGCGCACTCTCCACCGCGGCTCTCATCACTTCAAACTCGGCCCTACTCTTTTGACCGTCTGCCTCTGTTTGCAAACGATCAATCCTGCCAAGGGCATCATGCAGGCGGTGGCCTAGGTCCGCGATCTTGCCAACAGTCTGCAAAATAAGTTGGGATCGTCAGATACCTTTAATGAAAACAAATTCAAGAGAATTTGAGACGGTCACCTACCAAGAGCGCCGACTGCGCAAATAGGGCTACGGCTATAACATCCGGCACAGCGCGAAAGGCTGCGATGTCAGTCGGCAAGGAAATTGAAGCCGCCAGGCTCAACGCCACGGCTAGATCCTCAATGGCTGAAGCATCAGAAGAGATCGGCGTATCTTTCATCTTTTGTCGAACAATAAAAGGCGCAACCACGTCCGACTCTTCTAAACGAGGCCGTTTGGCATCAAGGCTAATTTCCAACCCAGCCTCTCCCTCGACGCTACGCTTTTCGCCGCTCCTCCGGAATCAGCCGTTCATCAATGACCTGTTCTTCAACCTTTTCCCTCGTTTCGGCTGCAGCAACCTGAACCGTCTCTTCAATAACGGGTATGAAAGTTTTAATCAAGGTGGGCTCAGAATGGGCGGCCTCGGCCTTCTTTCGGGCAGCCATTCGCTCGGTATTTTTCTTTCGCGCCATCTGCGTAAGGCTTTCCCCAGCCATACCTTCGAAAAAATCGCCGGGTAGGTCTCCCATATTTGCAAAAATATCTCTAGAAGAAAACTTTGCCCGACCCGAAGTGGACGGTGAAGGCTGGTTAAGTCCGGCAGCCTTGAACGCCGAGCGTATCGCCTCGTCGACCTCTTCGGCCTCCTCAGCTACCTCTCTGGTTGGTTCGGCAACTACCTCTACCACCGGCTCCGCCTCTGCCCCCGAATCCGAATCTTTGAGGCCAATTTGCCTAAGGCTTTTGAAGCTGGGAAAGAGAAGAGCCGAAAGGTGTTGATCGCCGGATGGAATTGGAATGCCTTCTGCGGCCGAGAATGTAGTATAAGTAGGTTCGTATCGGAGGAGTATGTGAGCAGCTCTCCCTTGCTTTTGTACGTTTGGACGGCCGAAGTATCTGAGTGCAGACTTAATCTCCTCAAGGACTGCCTCGTCGGTTGAGGGAAGAATCTTCTTCAATCTGTTACCTGCAAAGAACAAGGGGTGATTAAAGGAAAAAAGCCGAGTAAAAGGCAAGTCAACAAACACAAGGCGTTACACGGCAACCTGGATCACCCTTCCGTCTGGGAATAGGATCTAGGCGATCTTCACCTTCACCGAACTCCCAATTACCTCGGACATTGACCATTACGTCGTCAACTCTCTTACCAGAACTGGCAAGCATGGTTATCAAGTGATGGTCAGTGTCCTTGGCCCTGAGAAAGTATCGCCCCAGCCGACTGGAAGATTTGGCCAAAGCGTAGCAGTGCCGAATCGCCGGAATGCCAAGGTTGATCCTAAGACGTCGGTTCAACTCAATCACCCCCATGATGATTCGAAAGAAATTTACGTTGGGTTGAGAAGGAATCAGACTCCAGTAGCGAAGGACGGCCCTAAGCAATAGATGTAGAGGAAAACGGACTCCGCCCTCCGCTATGGATGGAGAGGGAAGACGATCGTATTCTGATCCTCTCTCTCCATATGAAGAGTACTGTCCGTTACAAGAGATAAGTGGACATCATCGGGAATGGAAAAGTGTCACCGGAATCCAGAAATACGACCCTCGGAAAGGAGGTCTTTCAAGTGTTTAGCCATTCTCTCAGGGATTCAAGGTTTCGCCGAAATCAAAATGACAAACAGAAAATAGGATTGTAAAGAAGGGAGAAGAAGACTTACGAAGATTAAACGGGGCAGAGATAGACGGAGAGGAATTGCAGAAAATTCGAATCACAGAAGGGATACCCGCTGGTGATCGAAGAGTCTCGAATACTTGACGAATTATGCATTTGAAAAGACTGAAGTTTCAAATCGTAATAAATGCGAGGGATGCACGAACGAGGCGGGAAAGTGTAATGATGACCGAAAAGGTGTGCGCATTCAGACATCTACATTGGGGTATGCGAAGCCGTCTGACCTATTTTGACTTTTCGAATTCAAAACCAAACACGCCGATTAACTACCGTCAATAGGGAGTTCGGGGGGCAATTGTGGGAGCCGAATAAATGACAAAGGCAGAAGGCGCGCGCAATAGAAGGCTGATATTAATCGGCTGTATCCGGTGAGAATAGGGGGGCCGAATATGATATATGGGCCGAATAAGTGTGGATCATTGGAGCCGAATAATGTAAAGGACAACGATAAAAAAAGTAGGCCTTGGCCCCGAGGCCCAAAAGAAACAGGTATAAATACAGGAATAACATATTTAGTAGGTATGTAACAATCACTTTTTGCTTAACTTAGAAGACAAGCTATTTTGAGGATAAGAACTGACTTGTCTGTCGGAGTGCTAATTTGGGCACCCCCGACTGGAGTGTTTGTGTCTTTTCAGGTGACTAGCTGAGGATCACTAGCGTCTCCCAGGATTCGAAGAGTATTTCCTAAACCACTTCTCCACACAAGGCCATACTTTGTTTGTTACAAATCACACAATTGATAAAATATCTCTCTTTCCATTCGAAAATTTTCAAATATTCTTGTCTGATTCCCTTCTTGTAATTCTATCATCCACTTCCCCTCTATTAAACTAGATGTCCTACATAGTTCTTTTATCAAATAATTTGTCGCATATGTCACTGCAACTGTTGCCGCCGTAGCTAAGAGCATATTATTATTATGTTGTTGGTTTGCAATGTGTTGCCTTCATTTTCAGTATCTTCATCATGGTGATCATCATTCCATTCGTCATTACTGTTACTCATCTCCAAAATACCTATCCATTTAAAGGCTTAGTTACTATTACAAGAATGACCTTACTTTCTTGTAATTAGATTTTAGTCCAAATTTAGCATATAATTCATCATGACTTCAAGCAATATTAAGAAACATCAAATTTTTAAAGAATAAATTGAACTTTTATTCTTATAGTTTAACTCAAATTTCATTTTCAATTTTAATAATTTAGTCCATACAAATTTACTCCAATTTTAATTAGGTTATTTCGTTCAATTTGGCTCAAAATGTATAATAATTACACAATACTAGGAACAAAATAACAGAATGGTTTGGACTTTGGATCAATTTTCCTTTCACATTATTTTCATCAAACGTATGTAATGAATATATACAACTAAGAAAAGGTCAACCAACTAAAATTTCCACCCAACTTCACATGGCTCTTTGAGTGAAAATAATATAATTTAATTTAATTTTAATATTTTGAAAAGAAAGAAGGCCAAACCTAAATTTTTTAATTGCATTCCCTTTACACAACATTCAAGAATCTTTTTCCACACATCCTTCCATATGAACTCAAAAAAATTAATTAATTAATAAAATGAGGAAACAAAACTCTCCCCATAACAGAAGAAGAATTAAACTTCCAAAAACAAAATTCTATAAAAACAGAACAAGTATAAGATCAAAAAGCAGAATAAAAATTTGCAAACTAAATAGTTGACTTGTTAGCATTTTTGCAAGATATATAAATTAGAATCAACAACAACATGCAAATTAAACTTCCTAAAATTTTACCTGCAATGAACACAGCAATACATCAGCAACAGATTGAAATTCAAACCAGAAACAACTCCAAATTCAGCACAGCAATAGCAACATCCAGAAATTCAACACAAAAGAGATGAAAATTCAGCACAACAAATAAATACAGCACAACATCTACATATATATAAAAGTTGTCACCATTCACCTACCATTCATATTCAAAATTGAAATCAACCATTCAACCGTTCAACTAACATTCAACCAGTCAACCATTCACCTACCATTCAACTGAGAAAATGCCCCCAAAACAAATACCAAATTTGCAACTGCTATGCACATTCTTGTAAAGTTTCACTGTAAAGCACATACCAGTTAAGCGAGAGCCAAAACACCCCTATGAGGGGAGTAGTGTTACCCTGTCCTAGTTTCGTCAGGAACTAGGGTTTCACAATTTCAAACAAGTGGTTTCATGCAATTCTGTATTGTGGGTGAGCATCCTGTCCTAGTTTGGAACAGTCTCTATGGCTTTTCTATATGCAACTAGGCCAAATGGTCAAAAGGGGTGCCTCTGCAAAACTACCTAATATACCTCTCACACCTAACATCGAGAAGTGAAAGGAAGATCAAACGGTACAGCAGTAGTCCAGATCCAAGGGTTGCGTTCCTATCATGGCAGAGCCCACGACCGGTCAGCTTTTGGGCAAACCTCCGGCAAACCGTCTAGGAATAGCGAATGGCAGACATAGTGACTTATGCGCACAAATACAAATGCAATGCAAAGAAACATATACGTGTGGATAAAATTTCACATCATGAATTTCAAGTCAAGTTCTCTAAATTCCCCAGCAAAGTTGCCAGAAACTGTAGATTGACTTTTCGTGCTCCTTTCGGATACGACTATTCCTACAGTTCGGACTTCCACAGTTCTAAATCTGATCTCACAAGTGCAATGTGAAATAGATAAACACAAAAAGAGTCCAAATCCAGCAAATCTTTTGGAAAATCAATTTTGAATCAAAAATGCCAAAAATGGATTGCTTTGCCAGATACAGAGTCGCCACCTAAATATTTTTTGAAAATTTAGGAAACCTATGACTCGTGCCAAAGGCCACGTGTCTGTCATCACCAAGATTGTCTCGGCTTAGGAACTTAGGTACGAGGGGGGAAGGTCGTGAATTGAGCACCCCCTCTTGCCCGATCAAATGTCGGCCTCTACTAATCATGATGCGATTCTTATTTACCTTATATGCTTTGGTTCCGATTATTAGACTAATTTAACTATGTGTTGCATACAAGTATAGACTAATTTGAAAAAATTGGAACACTTTGATTTCATGTTTGTTTTGAAAAGTGTTTGAATGTGTACCACTTGAAAAATTGATCGCATATGTACATTACTCAAATTGTTCCAATTCAAGCAATTAGCCTTCATCCACAGGCATCCAAGAGAGTATATCAATTAAGCACTTAGTCTCATGGCAAACATGCTAGACATGCAAACAATCACACTCATGCAGTATGCTAAAGCAATAAAATGCTCACCTAGTACTCCGAGGTGAGCCAAAACGAGCAAAAGAGTTAGAAAACATGCATGCTCCTAACTAATGCAACATGGCTAATGCAACACATGCAATGATGCGACTAATAGGCTCGGCTACTAATTATGACATGTGAATCAATTTGATAGCATGCGGTTAAACACGTTTTCAACGAAGTAATAACTGACAATGCTTGTTAGAATGATGAACCAAGCCTCGATGCATGCAAGACAAGTGGATGCAAATCGTGGAATATGCTAAATGAAACATGATATTGTAACCATCATAAGCAAGTAAATAAAAGGGAGAAAGACGTGGGGTTGGAAGACATACACATTGTTACAAATTTGGCCTTCGCACATGAGGGTCCGAATGAATGAGCTAGCTAAGCTAATTAACTAATTAACTAACTATTTCAAACCAAATGACATAAATTAACTACACTAGCTAATTAACTAATTATTACAACACCACAATTAATTAACTATTCTAGCTAATTATTAAAAATTGGAACCAACTAATTAATTACACTAATTAATTAATTACTAATTAACAACAAGAATACAACCAAAGAAATAACTAAGCTAAGTAATTAACTACTCTAACTAATTAGCCCCGGGAAGTAAGGAATTGTAGACATCCCATTTTTTACTGTCCTCAAGACTTGGACGTCATCATTTGCCGATGATTTCACATGCTCGTGTTCGTTTTGAGTCTCTGAAGGTCTCGGCTGAGCGCCTTGCCTTTGAGCCTCTCAACTTATCTGTTTTGTGCTTGGTTGTGGACTAAGAGCTTGCTGCTTTGAATCTGGAGGAGAGGGTGGCTTGTCGGCCATCCCCAATGTCTATCGGCCATGGCTTGTGCCTGCCGGCTATCAGTGGTGGCCGGTCGGCTACACTGATGGCCGGTTGGCTACATTGGTGGCCGGTCGGCCACTAATGATGGCTGATGGCCATTTTTCTCATTTTTCAGATATTTATTTGCTAGCTGTGCCAACTATTAATCACTGATGCTCATCTCCATACACGCATATGAAGGGATGAAGGCAAGCTTTTGGCTTGTTTTTCTATATGTGGGAGCCGAATAAATGGCTAAATCGGAAGGGGCATATTTTAGTAGATTGACATTAACTGGCTGCATCCTGCAGACATTAACCGGCCACATCCTGCAAGACTAGGATGAGCCGAATACAATACGTAAGCCGATTAAGAAAGGATCTTTGAGGCCGAATAGAAGAACGGGTAATGATTGAAAAGTAGGCCCAGGCCCCGAGGCCTCAGAAGGAACAGATATAAATAAAGAAGCAGCGTTCTTGGAAAGGTATGTAAGAATCACTTCACTAAACTTAGTAAACAAGCTTTCTTGAGTATAAGAACTGACTTGCCCGTCGGAGTGCTAACCCCGGCACCCCCGACCGGAGTGTTTGTCCTTGCAGGTGACTAGCTGAGGATCAAGAGCGTCTCCCAGGATCTGAAGAGTATTTCCAAAACCATATCCCCACAATTGGCGCCGTCTGTGGGAATACTCAAGTACATCCATGGAAGGCGTGACGCAAGATCCTCCGATAGCCACCGACGAGACTACACAGAGAGACGACATCACTCCGGCAAATATGCTCGGGAAGGAAACCATCGCTGCGAGATGCGCCTTGAATTTTGACTCGCCAACGACTTCAGCGCAGGAGACGATGCAAGCCATCATAGAACAAGCTAAGCAGAATGAACAAAGGCTGGAAAATATGATCGCAGAAAACGAACGCCTCCGTCAAGATTTGGCCCTAGAAGTAGCAAAATCCAAAGAAGCCGCGCGCCAAGACCCCGAACGACCTCTGAGGGCAGGTAGACAACGACCTCGAGCCCGACCAAGGGAAACCGATAGCGACTCCAACTCATTATCCACGGAGCATAACAAGGGACGCTCAGACACTTCCAGCTCCTCTGAAAAAAGTCCACACACAAGGAACAAGCACAGAAGAAGCAGTTCAGACGAAGAGGACCGACACGATCCTTTTATCCGACGAATTGCGAGGGCAGCCCTGCCCAAGAAGTTCAAAGCTCCATCATTTACTCTCTACGATAGAAAATCAGACCCCACTGATCATATACGTCACTACAAGCAGGCCATGACGTTGTATGCAGACAATGAAGCCCTCATGTGCCGAATATTCCCCAGCAGCTTGGGGCCATTAGCTGTCAGATGGTATTACAAGCTGGAGCCGGCTTCGATCAGAAGTTTCCATCAATTACAAAAATCCTTCAGGGCCAGGTTCATCACTAACGAGGTACAGCCGAAACAGGCCGACTCTCTCTGGGATATGCAAATCCAACCAGGAGAAACGCTGAGAGCATATTCGGCGCGATATTGGGAGTGCTTCAATCTCGTTGACGACGCTTGCAACGACTCCATAGCCGTCACCGCCTTCAAAATGGGACTACATCCTGACAGTGCTCTTCGCAACTCCCTGACCAGAAGACCCCCCAAAACAATCTGGGCGTTGATGAAGAAAGTCGAAGAGTATTGCAAAGTGGAAGACGATGCCTTGAGGATTAAAGCCAGACAAGTGTCCACTAAACCGGCACCTCCTGAAATTGCTCAACCGATAAGTTCCGTGCCACCTCTGAGCCCTGAGCCGCGACAACGTGCTAAACAGACAAAAGGCGGGACTCTCGCCGATCGAGTGATCAATGCCCCCACCCAACGAATGAACAATTGCAAGTCGACAGTAGACGCTCGAGGTGCGCCGACAAAAAGTACACGGAACTGTCAGAGCCAATCACCGCGTGGTAATGACAAAATCCAACATCTTCCATTCTTCAAATGGCCGTCAAAGATGGTAGGGCCACCCGATACACGACGAAGGGACCAGAGGTGCGAATATCACAAAGATCACGACCACGAAACAGAGAGTTGCTACGCGTTAAAAGATCACCTGGAAGAACTGGTGCAAGACGGCCGACTGCAGCAGTATGTGAAACAGGGAAAGCCAACCAAGGCATTAGCATTGAGGCAGGACTCTCCCCCACTTGGCGTGATCCATGTAATTTACAGCCTGCCTACACCTCCAGCCGTGCACACAATTCGATCGCATCCAAGTCTACAGGGGCGCCGTATTTCGACTGACCGGTCCAAAGAAGCTCCGACAATTGCCTTCAACGACTCCCACCTCAATGACGCAACGGCTTCCCACATTGATCCATTGATCATTGGATTACGCATAAACCAGTTCATCATTGAACGAATTCTCATAGACCCAGGGAGTAGTTCAGAAGTCATGTACTACCAAACTTTCATCAAGCTCGGCCTCAACGAGTCGGATCTATCTCCGGCGCCTCACCCACTGTTTGGCTTTAATACGAATCCCGAATATCCATTGGGCAAGGTCAAATTACTTGTTCGAGCAGGTTCCAGAATGGTCGAAGCGGAATTCATGGTCGTGAAGCTCCCCTCGCCGTATAATGCCATCATGGGAAGAACCTGGCTACATATCATGAAGGCCGTCCCAAGCACC
Organism: Camellia japonica; assembly: GCA_030407325.1. Lineage (NCBI taxonomy): Eukaryota > Viridiplantae > Streptophyta > Magnoliopsida > Ericales > Theaceae > Camellia > Camellia japonica. The sequence continues at coordinate 113,316,928 of JAPPVO010000019.1, forward strand.
TACCATCAGATCCTGCGTTTCCCAACAGCCCACGGCATTGAAGAAATACGTGGTTCCCCCCAATCGGCACAAGCAGAGTTCTGATGAAAACCCTATCACTGACCCGATCTGTGGGCTCTGATACCTGTAAATATATTTCGCTTTGCAATACGAACTATTTTTCTTGTCGCTCAAAATCATATGTCAATTCCCAGTGGCGCACTCGCCAGGATTGGCCAAATTAAGTCTCCGGATTCGGAGCGCCCTTCGTAGATACACGATCGACCAAATCAAGTCTCCGGATTCGGAGCCCCCTTTGGCGCATGACGCCTTAGGGCCGATTAAGTCTCCGGATTCGGAGCGCCCTTCGTGGATATCACGATCGGCCAAATCAAGTCTCCGGATTCGGAGCGCCTTTGCGCATGACGCCTTAGGGCCGGTTAAGTCTCCGGATTCGGAGCCCCCTTTGGCGCATGACGCCTTAGGGCCGATTAAGTCTCGGATTCGGAGCGCCCTTCGTGGATATCACGATTGGCCAAATCAAGTGTCCGGATTCAGAGCGCCCTTCGTGGATATCACGATCGGCCAAATCAAGTCTTCGGATTCGGAGCCCCCTTTGGCGCATGACGCCTTAGGGCCGATTAAGTCTCCGGATTCGGAGCGCCCTTTGTGGATATCACGATCGGCCAAATCAAGTCTCCGAATTCGGAGCCCCCTTTGGCGCATGACGCCTTAGGGCCGATTAAGTCTCCGGATTCGGAGCGCCCTTCGTGGATATCACGATTGGCCAAATCAAGTCTCCGGATTCGGAGTGCCCTTCGTGGATATCACGATCGGCCAAATCAAGTCTCCGGATTCAGAGCCCCCTTTGGCGCATGACGCCTTAGGGCCGATTAAGTCTCCGGATTCGGAGCGCCCTTCGTGGATATCACGATCGGCCAAATCAAGTCTCCGGATTCGGAGCGCCCTTCGTGGATATCACGATTGGCCAAATCAAGTCTCCGGATTCGGAGCCCCCTTTGGCGCATGACGCCTTAGGGCCAATTAAGTCTCCGGATTCGGAGCGCCCTCGTGGATATCATGATCGGCCAAATCAAGTCTCCGGATTCGGAGCCCCCTTTGGTGCATGACGCCTTAGGGCCGATTAAGTCTCCGGATTCGGAGCGCCCTTCGTGGATATCACGATTGGCCAAATCAAGTCTCCGGATTCGGAGCCCCCTTTGGCGCATGACGCCTTAGGGCCGATTAAGTCTCCGGATTCGGAGCGCCCTTTGTGGATATCACGATCGGCCAAATCAAGTCTCCGGATTCGGAGCCCCCTTTGGCGCATGACGCCTTAGGGCCGATTAAGTCTCTGGATTCAGAGCGCCCTTCGTGGATATCACGATCGGCCAAATCAAGTCTCCGGATTCGGAGCCCCCTTTGGCGCATGACGCCTTAGGGCCGATTAAGTCTCCGGATTTAGAGCGCCCTTCGTGGATATCACGATTGGCCAAATCAAGTCTCCGGATTCAGAGCGCCCTTCGTGGATATCACGATCGGCCTAATCAAGTCTTCGTATCAGAGCCCCCTTTGGCGAATGACGCCTTAGGGCCGATTAAGTCTCCGGATTCGGAGCGCCCTTCGTGGATATCACGATTGGCCAAATCAAGTCTCCGGATTCGGAGCGCCCTTCGTTGATATCACGATCGGCCAAATCAAGTCTCCGGATTCGGAGCCCCCTTTGGCGCATGACGCATTAGGGCCGATTAAGTCTCCGGATTCGGAGCGCCCTTCGTGGATATCACGATTGGCGAAATCAAGTCTCCGAATTCGGAGCGCCCTTCGTGGATATCACGATCGGCCAAATCAAGTCTCCGGATTCGGAGCCCCCTTTGGCGCATGACGCCTTAGGGCCGATTAAGTCTGCGGATTCGGAGCGCCCTTCGTGGATATCACGGTTGGCCAAATCGAGTCTCCGGATTCGGAGCCCCCTTTGGCACATGACGCCTTAGGGCCGATTAAGACTTCGGATTCGAGCCGATTAAGCTCCTTAAGGCCGAATGGGCCCTGGGTTCAAGCCTCCAAATACGGAGCCCGCTTTAGTGCTTCAGAGGATTATTGCATTATTCCGTTCGGCCATACTAATCGGTCTACAGTGCTAAGTGCTAATTACGTCTCCGAATCCGGAGCAAACGTTGGCACGAACAAAAGATATTGATAATTGATCCTATGTAACACACTAGAACAGATCATACATTCGAAGTAATGTGCTTTAGTACACAAGCAAAATTCAGAATACACGCAAATAGATTTAAAATAAAACCATTTATTTGATTAAACAGTTGTTACATAAACACAACCCGCATTCGAGCATTACAATATCGAAAGCAAAAAAGGAACAAGACGCGCCGCAGCATCGACGACCGTCGCCCTAAACCCTCCACGGCGTGCAATACCTTGAACCAGTTATGCTTAAGCCCACGACTTGCATAGCGCCAAACTTCCCCTGATACCATTGACAATGTCAAGGCAAAGATCCAGGACAAGAAGAATGAACTTGACAGTTGTTGACTCTCCTTTCGGGGTGATCTGCTTCGACGACTTGGAGACTCACAGATCTCAGCTCTTTGGATGACCTAACTCCCTCACGGGTAGGTTTTCTGCTGCAAACCATCTCAACACCAAACTTGACCGAAGTTTGAGCCTCTGTAACCAAAATCACCATCCCACACAAGGAATGATGAGTCAAGTGGGATTATTGGCGCGAAGCGCCTACTCCTTTTATTCTCAGCAACGACCGCGATCTCGAGGTCCCAATCCCAAGAAAATTTTATTAACGCCAAAAAACGCATTGGCTGAATAAGACGAGCGTCGATTGACATTCGCCACGACCGCCATCCCGACGGCTGGCCGAAACGCGCACTGGCTGGGCCAAAGCGAAATAGATTTATTAAACCGGTCGGCCAAGTCTTCACATGCCGATCACCCTCGACCAGCCCACTAATCCAACTGGCCAAGCATCAATGCGCTGACCCAAGTCAAAGATAAATGGCCGTTGAAATAGCCTCAATAAAACCTTAACGGTCGTCGCGAATGTGCCGATCCTGCCCATGTGCAGATCCTGCCGATAAGCCCGCGTATCGCCGGACAGTTAACAGCTACCTGGGTCGGACAATATTTAGACATTCATTCAAACATTTAAGCAACACGAAATACACATATGCCGAATAACGAACATTTATAATGAAACGTTCTTTATTCAATAAAACAATAAGTTACATAGTTTCAAACGCGCCCTGCGTTCCAATCTTACAACTATTAAACTCATACGGCGTCACCCTCATCCTCACTCTTCTCAACTTCAAAAGCAGAAAACGGAAAATCTTTACTCCTGTAGCGTGGTGATGCCAAATCAATTCCCGACGCTCGAAGAGCTTCTGCGGCTTGAGATGCCTTGATCCAACCGTGCCTAAACCCACGGTTTTCACATCGGCACACTTCTTCGGCCAATTTTTCCCTGGTTTTCTCGATTCCCACTTTTCGGCCCTCATGGAAACCTTTCTCATAGGCCCTCCCCTTCGCGCTCTCTATTGCGAACATACTTGCCGTCTCTCGATCGGCAAGTGCGGAGCTGATAAGCCGACTAGTAACCCTCTCTTCCACAATTGGGTTCGCGTGCGCGTGGATTGTGCCTGAGCCGCCTTGGTCTTCCTTAGTTCCCGCTCGGCCGCCTCCACGCGGGCCTCCAAACTTCGAATACGTTCTTCCTTCTTCTCCATCTCTTGACGGGCAGCGCGCAGTCGCATGCCGACTTCGTAAGCAGTGTAAAGCCCCTTCACCGCGCCGTGAATGCCCTCGCGAAACACCTCGTAGTCCTGTCGACCCAGCATTGATTGCTGAACCTCAGGAGGAAATATTTGTCGGGCAAAGTCGACCGCTACGTCTGGGTCTCGAACGATCGAGTCCGCCTCCGTCATGGGTCTATTCTTCACAAATACCGCAAAGCTTAATGGGCACGGATTCGCGTCAGACCTCCTCTCGACTCGGGACTGTGGAGATTTACCCTGCGACTGCTTGTCTCGCCTGGGCGATCTACTGCGACGTCGGGGAGACTGACGCCTCTCTCGACCCCTGGAACTCCTACTCCTGTACGCGAGGGTTCACCACCTCGATTCATATCTCCGCCCAGCTCAGCTAGGGTCTTCGCTTCCCCTTTACTGTTAAAGAAGAGTCGGTTCGACATTCGCGCAATCAGTCTTCCTCCAGGAGCTCGAGTCAGTTGTCTACCAAGCTCATAAAGGATGTACCCTTGTTCATTTATCCTTCACAGAGGCAGCACGATCGAGGCAATCTCATTAATTGGAGATCCTGAATCGCCCGACGCCGGCTGAGTCGACGGCAGGGGCACGATTTTACCATCTATTCGAATATCGCGAACCGCCTGGGGCAAGGGCAGATTCATCAATCTATTCGGCTCAGGTACCCCAGCCGGCTCCAATCGATTCTTAACCTCTGCAGGAACCGCCTGGGGCAAGGGCAGATTCATCAATCTATTCGGCTCAAGTACCCCAGCCGGCTCCCGAATCGATTCTAACCTCTGCAGGAACCGCCTGGGGCAAGGGCAGATTCATCAATCTATTCGGCTCAAGTACCCCAGCCGGCTCCCGAATCGATTCTAACCTCTGCAGGAACCGCCTGGGGCAAGGGCAGATTCATCAATATATTCGGCTAGTACCCCAGCCGGCTCACAAATCGATTCTCAAACCTCTGCAGGAACCGCCTGGGGCAAGGGCAGATTCATCAATCTATTCGGCTCAGGTACCCCAGCCGGCTCACAAATCGACAGTTCATAATTCGAATCCAGTCGGCATGAGAAAGACGAATCAATATTGCCACAGGATATTCAATCTCTAAAGACGAATCAATATTGTTTCATTAACATAAACCACACAAATTGTGTACAAGTAGTAGTGAAAGTCAAAATGTTTCATTAACATAACCACACAAATTGTGTACGAGTAGTAATGAAATTACAAGGAAATTTTCATTAATAAATTGCGCACAAGATAGTAACCAATTTATACATGAAAACCACCCTGAACCAACAAAACTCTACCAAACAAAAATCAAAAAACTAAATGAATTAGGAAACGCCTCCCAGATCACTCCTCGGTGTCGGATTCAAGGGGCTCAACATCCACTTGCTCGTAAGGAATTGGCAAATCCAATGTAATCCCAGCGGCAGCAAGGGCTTTGAGCCACCCGTGTTTGAACCCCCGATTCTCAAATTTGGGAACTTCATCAACGTATTCCGTGAAGGCGGCTCTTTTTCCCGCCTCAAAAGCCTCAGATTCGGCTTTCTCCTGGGCCGCCTTGAGCTCCTCCAACTGACTCTTCGCCTCGGCAAGTTCGTCTTTGGAGAGCTTGAGCGATTCCTCACTCGCACTCGCTCTGGCCTCAGCGTCAGAACGAAGCTGTTCGGCAGTGCGAGCCCTCTCCTTCTCCGCTTCGGCTCGTGCGCTCTCCATTGCGGCTCTCATCTTCTCAAACTCGGCCCTACTCTTCTGACCGTCCACTTCTGTTTGCAAACGGTCAATTCTGCCAAGAGCATCATGCAGGCGGCGGCCTAAGTCGGCGATCCTGCCGACGGTCTGCAAAGAACAAGCGATCGTTAGATACCTCTATAAAAATAGATTTAAGCGAATTTGAAATCACCTACCAAAAGTGCCGACTGCGCAGACAGAGCTACGGCCATAATATCCGGCACGGCGCAAAAGGTTGCATTGTCAGCCGGCAAGGAAATTGAAGCCGCCAGGCTCAATGCAACGGCCGGATCCTCCATGGCCGAAGCATTGGAAGGAATCGGCGTATCTCTGATCTTGGGCTGAATAACAAAAGGAGCAACCACGTCCGATTCTTCGAGGCGAGGCCGTTTGTCAATGGGACTAATTTCTGAACTAGCCTCCTCCTCGGCGCTACATTTTTGGCCGCGTCCCTCCGGAATCAGCCGTTCTTCACCGGCCTGCTGTTCAACCACTTTTTCCGTTTCGACCGGCGTAACCTGAGCCGTTCCTTCAATAATGGGTACAGAGGCCTTAGTCAAGCTGGGATCGGATTCGGCGGCCTCGGCCTTTTTTCGAGCAGCCATCCGCTCAGCATTTCGCTTACGCGCCATTTGCGTAAGGCTTTCCTTTGCCATACCTCCGAAGAAATCGCCGGGTAGATCTCCTAAGTTCGCGAAAATATCCCCGGAAGAAAACTCTGCCCGACCCGAAGCGGATGGTGAGGAAGGCTGGTTGAGTCCGGCAGCCTCGAACGCCGAACGCACGGCCTCGTCAACCTCTTCGCCCTCCTCAGTGAATTCTCTGGCCGGTCGGCAACTACCTCTATCACCGGCTCTGCGTCTTGCCCCGAATCAGAAGCTTCGAGACCAATCTGCCTAAGGTTCTTGTAGCTGGGGAAGATAAGAGCCGAGAGGTGCTGATCGCCGGATGGAATTGGGATGTTGTCCGCAGCCGAGAATGTGGTATAAGTGGGTTCGTACCGGAGTAAAATGTGGGCGGCTCTCCCTTGTTTTTGCACGTTTGGGCGACCGAAGTAGTCGAGTGCAGTCTTAATGTCCCTAAGGACCGCGTCGTCAACTGAAGTCAGAATCTTCTTCAATTTGTTACCTGCAAAAGATAAGGAGAGCTTAAGGAAAGAGAGCCGATTAAAAGACAGATCGACAAACATAAGATACTACGTGGCAACCTGGATCACCCTTATGTCTGGGAATGGGGTCTAGGCGATCTTCGCCTTCAGCGAACTCCCAATTACCTCGGACATTGACCATTACATCGTCAACCCTCTTACCAGAACTGGCAAGCATAGTCACCAAATGATGGTCAGTATCCTTGGCCCTGAGGAAGTACCGCCCCAGCCGACCAGAGGATTTGGCTAAAGCATAGCAGTGCCGAATGGCCGGAATTCCGAGATTGATCCTAAGGCGTCGATTCAACTCTATAACCCCCATAATGATTCGAAAGAAATTTACATTGGGTTGAGAAGGAATCAGACTCCAATAGCGAAGAACGGCCCTAAGCAATGGATGTAAGGGGAAACGAACTCCGCCCTCCGCAATGGACAGGAGGGGGAATACGATCGTATTCTGATCCTCTCTCTCCATATCTAGAGTGTTGTCCGTTACGAGAGACAAATGGACGTCATCGGGAATGAAAAATGTCGTCGGAATCCGGAAATGCGACTCTCAGAAAGGAGGTCTTTCAAGTGTTTAGCCATTCCAACGGGGACCCAAGGATTCGCCGAAAGTAAAAACGATAAACAGAAATAGGATTACAAAGAAAAGGGAAGAAGACTTACGAAGAGCAGATGAGGCAAAGGCAGACGGACGAAAGTTGCAGAAAATGTGAGTGAGAGGAGAGATGCGCGCTGGCGGTCCAAACGTATCAGATGATCGACGAAATGTGCACCCAAAAGGACTGAAGTTTCAAATCGCAATAAATGCGAGAGACACATGAATGGCGCGGGAAAGTGTAATGATAAACGAAAAGGTGTGCGCCTTCTGACATCCTCTGACGTCTTGGGGAACGCGAAGCCGCCTGATCTATGCTAAGCTTTTCGAATTCTAGACCAAACACGCCGATTAACTACCGTCAATAGGGAGTTCGGGGGGCAATTGTGGGAGCCGAATAAATGGCTAAATCGGAAGGGGCATATTTTAGTAGATTGACATTAACCGGCTGCATCCTGCAGACATTAACCGGCTGCATCCTGCAAGACTAGGATGAGCCGAATACAATACGTAAGCCGATTAAGAAAGGATCTTTGAGGCCGAATAGAAGAACGGGTAATGATTGAAAAGTAGGCCCAGGCCCCGAGGCCTCAGAAGGAACAGATATAAATAAAGAAGCAGCGTTCTTGGAAGGTATGTAAGAATCACTTCACTAAACTTAGTAAACAAGCTTTCTTGAGTATAAGAACTGACTTGCCCGTCGGAGTGCTAACTCCGGCACCCCCGACCGGAGTGTTTGTCCTTGCAGGTGACTAGTTGAGGATCAAGAGCGTCTTCCAGGATCTGAAGAGTATTTCCAAAACCATATCCCCGCACTATATAATGGGGGGTCTCTCCCCCATTTAAGGGGTTACAAAAATTTGTGAGCAAATTTCCTCTCTCTCTCTCTCTCTCTCTCTCTCTCTCTAGAATCCTCTCTCTCTTCCTATTTTGTGCTTGAAAGTGAGATTTCTCTACATATTTGCATACAACCCCTTGACCAAACACCTTCACCTTGGAGCTGAGATTCTTGGAGGCCTTGTTTGAGTTCTTAAGGCTGGTTTTAGTTCAGAATTATTGTTGTTTGTTGCTGTGCTTCAAAGGTATAAGACTTTACCTTGTAAGCTTTGTTCTAGTTGCTTGCTTTGCCATCTTTTAACACTTTTTTTGGCTTGGTTTTCAACTACAATAAACTCTGATTTTCAGGCCTTAACATGTTGGTTTGAGCCTATTTTGTGTTAGGGGATTATCTCTCCCTTTTATTTCTTAGCTTGTGAGCTTCTTGCATCATCTTTTAACATACTAAAGTCCAGCTTTTTGGCCCTTTAAACCACTAAATTTCAGGGGAATTTCAGTGGTAAAAACTTGGTTTTGAGGTCTGAAATAGGAGGGGTTGGCCTCCCCTCCTTGTGTCTTGTTTGCAAGTGTAGATGGCTTAGCATGTGAGCATGTTTTTCTACCTTTTTGTGACTTGATCTCAACATGTTTTAGCTACTGATTTGGCCTACTTTAGCTTTATTTTGAGCTGTCTAGGTCATATGAGCCATGTTTTGTATGGCTATAGGCAAATGCCTTCACTAGCTTTGTGTTTTAAGGCCCCTAACATGTTGTGCATGTGTTGCTTGCATGTTCTAGCATCATCTAGCATGTGATTTCAGTGCATATAGCTCTGTCACACTCTCACTTATTTTACTCTTTCATTACTTTTGAGAGTTGTGCCTTGCGCCTTGCTTGCGAGCTAACAAATGAGCATGTTTTTCTTGCCTTCTATGCTTTTATCTCAGCATATTTTAGACTCTATTTTGGCATGTTTTAGCTCTGTTTTGAGCTGGTTTGGTTGTTTGAGCTTGATATTGCATGCCTCTAGTATAGTGCTCTTCACTAGTTTAATGCTTTTGGCTTTTGAACATGTTGTGCATGTGTTGCTTGCATGTTGTAGCACTATTTTTCATGCCATTTCAGCATTGAAAATTCTGTAACCTCCCTTTATCCTTCACTTTTCAATTTTCTTTGAAAGTGCTCTTGAGCCCCTTGTTAGCTTAAGTGTGAACTTGAGGCTCTCATGCCTAATGGTTTTAACCTTCTTTTGAGGGTTCCTCATAACCAACAGCATGAGACTTCTTTCATGTTCAAGGCACTTGTGGCTTAGGCCATCTTTCCAATTAGAGGACTTTCACATTGGACTTAATCGGTTAAAGGATTAATCGGTAATGTAAAATGTGTAAACAAAATGAGCAAAGTAAAACATGAACAAGATAAGCATTTGTGTTGCATTGCATGTGTTTGGATCGGACGTTAATCCAAACACAAGAAATGTGAGACATTTCATACTCAAAGTGATGAAACGTGTCACGTTTCTTGGTCGCCATCACCCTTGATCATGCATGATAGGGTGGTGGTACTTAGAGTCTTATTTGTGCATTCATTGACTTTGTACAAGCTTGACTCTTTGGCCATCATGCATTGAAAATGCTTGGTTAGCGGCTTGAGAGCCAAGAATTACACTCTTTTGATTTGCTTGAGAAATGATAAGGAGGGTAATAGTACATATATTGTTTGAGAATACACTACTTTGCCTCTATTTTCTCTCCATTGCAGCAAAAAGGAGAATTCCAGGGAAAAGGTGGCCGACAGCCACAAATAGTGGCCAACCGGCCAGTAGTAGTGGCCAATAGCCACCTATGGTAGCCGACTGGCCATCAGTGGAAAATTTGTTCAAAATGTTCCTGTGTTGGGGGCAGAAGCAATCTGGAATTTGGTGTAACGTTTAGAGATCAAAGCAAAGTGCAAACAGAGGCATCCAAAGGCAAGGCGGTGAATTTTCGGAAGGAAGCCAAACAGAGGCATCAATTAGTTAGCATAGCTAATCTTTTCAATTCAAGTGTTGTAATTATTTAATTAACTTAGATAGTTAATTAGTTTAATTACTTTAATTAGCTTAGTGTAGCTAGTTATTCAATTCGGTTTGTATTTAATTAGCTTAGAATAGTTAATTAGTTGGTTTCTAATAATTAGCTTAGCTTAGATTAGCTTAGTTTATTTATTCGGACCCTCCTTCGAGAGGGTGCAATGTTGTAATAAGTGTGTGTGTGTGTGTATGTCTTTCAACCCCACGTCTTTCTCCCTCTTATTTAACCGCTTTCGATGGTTAGTTTAGGGCCATGTTTCAATTAGCATACCTTATGCTTGCATGTTTGCATCATTCATTTGTCTTGCATGCACCGAGGCTCGGCACATCATTCAAACTGCATTGTATTTCAATATACTTTTTTGAATACGTGTTTCAAAGCATGATATCAAATTGTTGCATTCATATGCCATCTTAGATAGCCGAGCCTATTAGTTGTAAATTGCATGTGTTGCATTAGGCATCTTAACATAGTTAGGATCATGCATTGTTTCTAACTAGCTTTTGTTTTGGCTTGGAGTACATTGTAAGTGTTACGCTTTAGCATACTTGCATGAGTGTGAGTTTCCATGTTTAGCATGTTTGCCATGATGCTATTTGCTTAAGTGCTTAACTGCATGAATGCCTGTGGATGAAGGCTTTGTTGCTTGAATTGGAACAATTCGATGATTGTGAGTTTTAAGCCCACTTTGCGAAGTGGCAAAATCATGTTTTAAGCCCACCTAAGGGTGGCAAATCCACGCTTTAGCCCACTTAAGGGTGGCACTTTCAAACCATTTTCGAAAACAAACATGAGTTGTTTTGTTCCAATTCTCGCGATTTAGTCTATACTTGTATGTGTGCATCACATAGTAAAGTTAGCTAATAACCGGATAAGAACACATGAGGTTTATAAAACAACGTATCATGCTTAGTAGAGGCTGATCCTTTGATCGAGCGAGCGGGGGTGTTCATTTCATGACCTTCCCCTCTCATACCCAAGTTCCCAAGCCGAGGCAACTTTGGTGATGACAGACATGTGGCCTTTGGCACGAGCCAGGGTTTCCTAAATTTCCCAAAAATAAAATATTTAGGTGGCGACTCTATAATCTGGCAAAGCAGTCCAGTTTTGGCATTTTTTGATTCAAAATATGATTTTCCAAAATGATTTGCCGGATTGGACTCTTTGGTGTTTATTAGTTTCACATTGCACTTGTGAAACTAGATTCAAACCGTGACAGGAGTCCGAACTGTAGGAGACCAATTCGCACCTCTCCGAAGGGAGGGGGGCGCGAAGAAAGTCGAGTCTACAGTTTCTGGCGACTCTGCTGGGGATTTAGAGAACTTGACTCGAACTCATGATATGTTGTTTTATCTATATTTGTGTGTTTCTTTGCATTGCATTTCATAGGTGCGCCTAAGTCACAGTGTTTGCCATCTCTATTCCTGAACGATTTGCCAGAGGCTCGCTTGGAAAAGCTTGCCATAAGGCTGACCGGTTGCGGGCTCTGCCACGATAGGAACATAAACCTTGGATCTGGACTACCGCCGTACCGTTTGATCTTCCTTTCACTTCTTGGTGTTAGGAGCGAGAGGTATATTAGGTGGTCTTGCTGAGGCACCCTTTTCGACCAATTGACCTAGTTGCATATCGGAAGCTATAGAGACTGTTCCAAACTAGGACAGGTTGCTCACCTGAATGTAGGATTGTTTGAAACCGCATGCGTGCGTAGTGAATCCCTAGCTCCTGATGAAACTAGGACAGGGAAACCCTACCCACCATAGAGGTGTTTTGGCTCTCACTTGCTTGACATGTGTCTGTTAGGGTGTGTCTCTACAGGAACGTATGTATCCGTTGCAAGTCTGGGTATCAGTTTGAGGATATCAGTTTTAGCAGAAATTTGGGGGCAGAAATCAGTGTTTGAGTACAGATTGTCCAGCTTATGATTTCAACTGTGTGTTGTCTCTATCTAAGCCGAGGTGCTATGCATTTGCTGATTGTTGTTTCCTTTTTGCTTTATTTTCTTTTTGCAAGGTAGTATTTTCACAATTGCTTCCGACGAAGCAGTTACCCCCCAAGCACTCTGGACCAGAGTAAGGCGGCTTTATCGATCTGGGGATCTTGTGAGAGGACAACAGTATTTCTTCGCTACCCCCAGTTACGAGACGGAGGAGAGTTCACATATTCATCGGTTCGTTAGTCACTTGTGCTCAGTGAAGTCCAGTTTTCTGATTCCACCTTAGAAAGAGAGTGTACACTGAGTCTAATAGATCGGCACCCCTTAGGCAGTATGGAGGACATGATGCATCAACTTCAACAAACTATCGAGGCCATGCAACGTGACGCTACTCGCCAAGCGGAAGTTACCGCTCGCCAAATAGAGGTTGTAGCCCAGCAGGCTAAGGTGATTGCTAGGCTTCAACAACAACAGCAACAACAACCACAACAAACAACAGCTTCTGCTTCGTACCCACCCCCACCTAGGATTCCGATACCCGGGGATACAACTAATGTCTAGGAGAATACAGATATTCCAGCAGGGCCAGTCCCACCTTAGACTTCCAAAGCACCAGCCTATCCAACAGACACACCGTTTTGAGTTTGAGGTCGATCCTACCGCCTTAAAAGTGAGCAAGCTTGAGAAGCTTTTCAAACGAGCTCAGGGAGTCAACTCAATCCCAGATATAGAGGACGGCTACACAGATTTGGCGGTGACATTACCTGATAGATTTAAAATGCCTCACATAGATCACTTTGACGGTTCGGGCGATCCTGTGGTCCATTTGAGGCTATTTTCAGATATTCTGCAGCCGATGGGCCTGACTAGACTGCAGAAGCTATCCCTTTTTGGCCGGACCCTGTCGGGTATTGCGGCTATCTGGTATGCTAAACTGGAGGATTCGGTGAAAAAGAGCTGGGAAGAGATGGCCGAGGCCTTTATTGACTAATATTCTTATAACACTCAAATCGAGGTCACAACTCGTGATCTCGAGGCAACTCAGCAAGAGCCGAAGGAGGGCTTCTTCGACTTCGTCACTCGGTGGAGGGCCAAGGCCTCCATGATGACAACTGGGCCAGCTGAGAAAGACTAGATAAGAATGGTCGTTTGTAATCTGCAACAAAGCTATTGCAGAAGATGATTGTCTTGCCCCTACCCACCTTTGCTGATCTTCATGAGTAGGGGTACAGATAGAGGATGCGATGAAACAGGGTCTGATTGACCATGAAAAAGAGTAGCCCAAGAGGGTGTTTACACGCGGTTCAAATGCGGCTACGAGTAGTAATTGAATTGCAAGGACCTCTGACGTTGGTACGGTCACCACCACACCGAAAACAGCACACCCTTTACCGACACATCTGGAGCCACCCCACAACCTGCAAAGTACCCACCTCTGGGCCAGAGGGTTTTCACCCTACTCTACATGTCTCTTTCTGCGGCCTTGAGGGTCCTAATCAGAAAAGGGCATCTGAAGCCTCTAGAACCACGCCCATTGCCAAATCTCCTCCCTCCTACACACAACCCGACCAAGTATTGCGCCTTCCACCAGCAGCATGGTCATGACACCGGCCTATGCTTTAGACTCCGTCATGAGATTCAAGATCTCATTGACAACAAAGTGATAGCACCTCCTGAGAAGCCTAACGTCACTACAAATCCTCTCCCACCCCATAATAACCCCCACCACCCAGGCAAGTAAACCTTATCCAAACAATGGCCATCCCATATGACCCCAGCATATACATCACTCCCTCCCACCTGCCTAAGCTGGCGCTGTTCATCCCAGAAATCATAAACTTGTGCATGATGAGCACGTCAATATCCCAACCCGAGCCCGTGGTGGTGGCTATGATGGAAGAAGGTATGCCTGAGGGCTCCATGAGCTTAACTAAAGAAGAGTACAACCCTTGCTGTTACATTATGCCAACTAGCCAGGCTAAGCCGAGGGTGGAATTACCAAAGGAGATAGACGTTAATGTAGTCGGGAGGACGGGCGAGCCAAGAGCTGGATGACTTAGTGGAGCTTGAGGAGGACATCAATAATCCGTAGTTCTTTGATGAACAGGATCTAGGGAATGTACAGATCGGCTGGTTTGATGTGAATGGATCAACGAATAATACAGGGTGGCTTAGTGATGAGTCGGATATTAATGAGGGGTCTCAACCAAAGCAGGAATAGTTGGAAACAGGAATGTCTGCAACGGCCGGAACGGTTGATAATAAAGGGAAGTTACCAGAGAGCACCGTACAAAGAATTTTGCTCAAGAATTGGGTAGCTTATGTACAGCTGATACAGAACAGGAGGCTGCGCTGAAGCGGTTCGAACAGGAAAGAAGTCAGACTGATCAGAAGGCTAGAAAAGCCAAAGGCCCTATGGGGATAGAATGTGTTGTGAACATGGGAACGATTGCAGCGGAACCAGATAGTTATTTGTTGGTTGCCGAGGGAATGTGGTGGGAAGACGATGATTTGCGTCTGGCCCATACTGACGAGGGCTAGGGATAGAATCTGCCGGATGATACGTGGTATACCAAGGAAGTTGATCACATGACTCGGAGTGGGCGGTACTTTAAGCCCCCACGCCTGGACCAATCATAGGCATTAGGGAAAGACAAGGAAGCAGAGAAGTAGAAAGACAAACTGCTGGAGGAGGAAGCTGTACTGAAGCAGCTAAAAAAGAATCAAGCAGACAACTCCATCTGGGGATTACTCATGGCCTCATGGGTACATAGACAAGCCGTCCTATCAGTAATGGATAAGGCTAAGCTCTCTATTGACACAACCCCCAAGCAGTTAGTGGGACTAGTGTTCCCAGGTGGCGCTGCACTGACTTTGACTTTCACCAATAAAGAATTGTCGCTTGAGGGCTCTGAACACAACAAGCCACTATACATTTCTGTGGAATGTAAAGAGAAGTGGATACCAGTTGTCTTGGTCGATACCGGGTCTGCAATTAATGTGTATCTATCGCGTACGGCCTATGCCATTGGTTTGAAACCCACAGACTTCGCACCAACGACCCAGGTGATTAGGGCTTATGACAATACAAGTCGGGAAGTGATGGGGACAGTGCGGATCAGAACTCAGGTTGGCCCGGCACAACAGGACATCGAGTTTCATGTTCTAGATGTTCCAGACACCTTTAATTTACTCCTTGGATGGTCGTGGCTGCACCAAGTGAAAGCTGTCTCTTCCACTCTACATCAGATGCTGAAGTACCCCCATGGGAAAGGGTTAGCTATTGTTTTTGGGAACTCTTCCATACATCCACCGCCGGAGGTTACTACACCGGTCTTGGAAATTGTACACGGCGAGGAGGATGTCTTTTTGTCTGGATTCACCTTGGCCGAGGCCGGGTAGTGCAAGATTTCTGGCTGTTGATGAGGGACTGTATGTTAGTGCGCAATCCGTCTACCTCATGAATAAGCTTCAACATATACCGGGAATGGGATTGGGAAGGAGCAGCCGGAAGGGCGTCGCTGCATTGGCCGAAGTGCCACACAACCTTCATACCTTTGGTCTAGGTTACACGCCTACCAAAGAGGATTCGGTAAGAAAAGGAAAGGAAATGGCAGGAAGGGCCAAGGCTAAACAAGCTGGGAAGCACTATGAGCTGGTGCATAGACCTATTCAAGGAACCCTGAACGGCCGCGTTGTCCGAGAGGGGGGGGATTTCCCGTTTTGTAGTTTTCCTGAGCCATGGCTGGATTTAGAAAAGCGGCGTTTGCCCGACTTTGAGATCTTTTTTGACCTACAGTTGCAAGGGGATGAAGTTACAGAAGAGCAAACTTGTCAAGACCTGAACCCGCCCCTAAGGATTAAGATCATAACCGACCAGTAATCATGAGATTACCTATGGCCTCAAACCTGATATTAATTAATAATTAATAATATGGGGCCAGATGCGGAAGCGAACTTAAAAATTTTGTCCAATGAGCTATGCTTACATGGCATATCAAAATACTTCACATAACTTAATAATAACTCACACCACATATCAGTAGTTAACATCTTGTATACCCAGGATCATTCAAACACATAGTCAGCTAAACAAAAGCTTATTCACATAAACGGTCTATCGTGACCAATAGAGGTAGCAGAAAAATACAAAAGATCATAAACAAAGCCTCTTGCGTGAGGCACCTGGGTTGACTTCACAAAACTCGGGTTCCTTTCTTAAATTCCACTACGGTTGGGGTTGAACGTCCCTTTGCTCACCTACATACATATAAATAAGAGTGAGCTAACGCCCAGTGAATAATATCAAAATAAAGAGGGTAATGAATGAGATTCGTTCATAAATGAGTCATACTTATAATGTACACATTTGAACCACTATTCTCATTCACATCAAATTTACAAATCTCAACAAAGCAAAATGACCTCGAGTCCAACACATCATATCCATATGCAAACGACCTCAGGTCCAATTCTTATATAAAACAAAACGACCTTGGGTCCATCTATACAAAATGACCTTTGGTCCAACCAACTCTTTATTCAAAACGACCTTTGGTCCAATTCAAACATATCAAACGGCCTCGGGCCCAATTCAAACATATCAGGCGTATCAAATGGCCTCGGGCCCATTCTCTTTATATTCATATCTATGCGTATTTCATATTCATGATCATGATCCCTTTTCATTCAAACGGCCTTGGGCCCATTACGCTTATGTTCAAACGGCCTTTGGCCCATCTTTATATTCAAACATATCAAACGAAAAATGGCCTTAGGCCCAATTCAGACATATTGAACGTATCAAACGACAAACGGCCTTAGGCCCAATTTGGATATATCAAACGTATCAAACAGCCTTATACAAAATTAGGCATATAGAATACCATTCATATTTCAAATCAACAAATCCATAAAGCTTATACATAAGGAGCATTTGGAAAGTAACATACTTGAAAATATCTTTACTAAGATATTAGTCAAAGTGTTTCGCCGATGCATTTTCCCTTGCGCTGACCCTATACATTTCATATTACAATGGGTCATAAGCGATTCAATCGTTCTTAACTTATTATTTCTCTTAGGCTTCTCTCTTATCCCTTTAGGTCATATACAAAGCTCAATGCATGCCTAAGAGTGCTTAGAAATGAAAGAGAACGGAAAATGAAACACAAAATATCTTTTCAAAATTTCAGGAACAGGGCTCCCTGCTCGAGCGGACCCCATTGGTCTCCAAAAGTACCGGTTACTTCATTTTTACGCTCGAGCATGACTTTGGACGCTTGAGCTGAGAGCCAAAGTGTGTGTCTCGAAAAGTGTGTGTCTGGGCACTCGAGCTTAACTCTTACCTGCTCGAGTAGACATCAAGTCTGCAAAACTTCTGGGAACTAACATTTCACGCTCGAGCGGCGCTTTCCCCGCTGGAGCGGACATGCCAAATTCTAGAATTTCCAGAATTGTTCTTGAAGCTCAAACTTAGCATTCAAAGGTTCAAAGTTCGTGTTTTTGGTACAAAATCATGGAAAAAACATTACATAGCATGAGAATATAGGTTATTTAAAACCAATTGTCCAAAACCATGATCTAATTCTCAAATTAATCAACATTTCTCTTGGTATGGTCAAAGTTTATGCATTCAAACTTTATACAAGCTTCAAATCTTCACAAACCTTTCATGCATGTTAATTATTGACTCCAATCCCACTTTAAATGGCACAAATGATGTTCAAAATCATGGAATCTATTAGAATTATGCATGTATGTATGATTTGGTGTGATATTCTTCATGTTCTCATAATCAACTTCTAATTGTAACATGAATCTTTTGAATTGAGTTCCATACCATGGAAATTCTTACATGCATGTAGTATATGACTCTCAAATCAACATAAGCTACATGTTTCATGCTCAAATATGCAAATTCATGGCAATTTCTTACATGCATGTGTATATTGACTTCAATTTCATCAATTATAACTTAATTCTTGCTATTGGTTACATATTCTCTTTGAATTCATATAATTACAAACTCAACTCATGAATTAAGGGTTGGTTACTCACCTAGGAGCTTCAATTCTTTCAACTCTAGCCAATTCTTGAGCTAATCCTCTTAGTTTCTTGAATTCTCTTGCAATTCTTCAATGTTGGCTTCTCTCTCTCTACAATAAGCTCACTCTCACTCTCTCTCTCTCTCTCTAGAGTGCTTATTTCAAATTTTTGAGTTCTAAATATGAGGTTAAGCATATATGGCTCATTTATACTGGCTTTCCTAATCACACTTAATTAGAACTAATCAATGGTGCTTAATTAATTCGATTTAAACTAATTAATTCGTTCCGAATCATTTTTCAATTAAATTTCACCGTAGGCTCCAAAAATTACGCTAATCACAATGGCGTAGTCAATTTCGGTTTCTGTGGCCGATAAGGCCTTCAATTTTCAGTTCAAGGCAAAGATTCTAACAGATTTTCCTACGGTGAACAGATACAAAGCCAAAAATCACATATAATCATGCAATTAACACCCAAATTCAAGTTAAGCACATAATTACAAACATAATCATGATTAATTAACATAGTACAGAACAGGATTATTACAAGACTGACCTACTAACTGTGGTTGAGCAGTGCATAGAGGATGAGTTCGATGGCATAGAACTTGAGATGGGAGCATTTCTGGCTTGTCTCCTCTCGGATCCTCAGATCACACCAGAGAGCTTGGGGGGTGACTTCTCCGTTTCCATGATCGGAGATCAAATGGTTGTGGGCCCTTCTTCTGGCATTTTGGATGCATCTATCGCACCCTCCCTCGTTTGGCAATTCAAGGAGGGCTTTTTGTCTAGCAGTTCTAAGTCAGGTAGTGAACCAGAATCTGATTCCACAGAGTCTGTGGAGTCGGAATCAGATTCTAGTTCTTCTGAGTTAGAGCCCAATATTCCTGGGGTTGATAACCCGGATGCCGTTGTTTTGTCCAGGTCGTCTTTTTCCTTTTCTTTTGAGTCGGTTGTAACCAAGGAATTGGATGAACTGGAAGTCGTGAATGACAATGGTACCATTGCGTTTTTGAGTACTTTTCTATGCCACTCGTTTATTGCATTAATCAGGACTTTCAAAACTTTGATAAAAACAACAAGGAAGAAATTCCTCCGGTTTTAAAACATTTGATTGATTGAGAGGATGAGAGGTTTGTAAAACCTTGATTGATGAAATCACTTCAATTAATGTTGGTACTGAGAAGGATCCGCGTCTGGTCCAGATCGGGTCCACGTTCTCTTCGGAGGAACGCGAGCACTTAATCGCTTTATTAAAAGATTTCAAAGATGTTTTCGCGTGGTCTTACGAAGACATGCCTGGAATTGATCCTGAGATTGTACAGCACCGGATCCCTCTTGACCGTGAAGCCGACCCATCAACCAGAAGCTTCAGAGGATACGCTCGGATTGGGCTCTGAAAATCAAGGAAGAGGTCACCAAGCAGATAGATGTGGGGTTCTTGCTAGTATTTGAGTATCCTACTTGGTTAGCCAACATTGTTCCAGTGCCGAAGAAAGATAGCAGAATTCGGGTGTGTGTGGATTTCAGAGATCTGAACAAAGCTAGTTCGAAGGACGACTTTCCTCTACCACACATCGACGAATTGGTGGACTTCACCGCAGGGCATGCGTTGCTCTCCTTTATGGATGGATTTTCCAGGTACAGCCAGATCTTGATGGCACCCGAGGATAGGGAGAAGACTACCTTCACCACGCCGTGGGGAACCTACTGCTATAGGGTGATGCCATTCGATTTGAAGAATGTTGGTGCTACTTATCAACAGGCTGCGACCAAGATCTTACACGATATGATCCACAAAGAGGTTGAGGTGTATGTGGACGACATGATTGTCAAGTACAAGGAAAGAGAAGGCCACTACACCGCCTTGAAGAAATTTTTCCAACGGATCAGGGAATATCGGTTGTGACTGTAGACACCCCATTTTTGACCAACCTTAAGACTCAGACGTCATCGTTTGTGCACTCGGTGATTACGCATGTTTGTGCTCGTTTTGAGTTTCCGAAGATCTCGGCCGTGCACCTTGTCTTTGAGTCTCTAAACCCTCTGTGTTTTGGCCTGGCTTTTAGACCGGACCTTGGTACCTTTGCTTGTAGGCCACTTTTGTAGCTGTAGGCTACTTTTCTCTTTTGTAGGCCACTTGCGGTGGCTGGTAGGCTAGTTTCGGGAGCTTTCGGCTGAGTGCCTTGTCTTGGGGTCTCTAAGATCCCTTCATTTTGGTTTGTTTTTGGACCATACCTTGTTAACCCTTGCCTAGAGGGAGGGGAGGGCCTGTCGGCCACTTTTGGTGGTTGTAGGCCACTTTCTCCTCTTGTAGGCCAGTGGAAGTGGCCTACAACTTTTTTTTTCTGTTTTTGCAGATATTTTTAGATATTTTGAGCTAGCTGTGGCTCGCTGAACTCATCTTCCATACACGTGTATGAAGGGATGGAGCAAGCTTTTTACTTGTCTCCTCTATATAAGGGGAGGTCTCTCCCCCTTTTGAGGGGTTTAGATTTTTTAGAGCTAAAAAATATATCTCTCTCTCTAGAATTCTCACACTCTCTCTCTATATATATATATATTGTGTTATTGTGCCTACAAGTGTTGTTTCTTCATACTTTTGCACACAAACACCTAGTCAAACAACTTCATTTTGGAGCTGAGGTCCCTTGGAGCTTGTTTTGAGGTCTTGGCATTGGTTTTGGTCCAAAATTGTTGCGAAAGTTGTTGTCTTGCCTTTGTTCTTCAAGGGTAAGAGACTAGCCCCTTTTAAGCTTTGTTTTGTTTAAGCATTTGGCCACCTTTGCATGTTGTTTTAGGCCAAGCTTTCAACTACAAAAACTTTTGTTTTTAAGTGTTTAAGATGTTTGTTTGAGGCCTTGTTTGAGTTAGGGGTGGTCTACACCCCTTGTGGCTCATTTTGCTTTGCTTTGTACTCTCTTTTAAAGCCTGTCAAACCATATTATTTTGGCCTTTTAACCATTGAATTCCAGAGGAATTTTAGTGGTGGAAAGTGGGTTTTGGGACCCCAAATAGGTGGGGGTGGTTCCCCCCCTTTGTATTTTGCTAACTTGTGTTGATTGACCTATCGAATGAGCATGTGTTTCTACCCTTTTGAGGCTTAGTTTGAGCATGTTTTTGTGAATTTTTGGACCTTCCATAACTCTTTTTTGGGATGGTTTGGTCACCTCTTGCATGTTTTTGGTACTTGTAGTGCAATCATGCTTGTTGGCCTAACTTGCTTCATGCTTTAGTTCATCATTCTAGCATGTGTTAGCTTTACTCCAGCACATTTTTGCCACTGATTTAACATTCTTAAGCTCTATTCCAAGTGGTCTTGGTCATGTATGGCTTGCTTTGTATAGCTATGGCATAGATGGCTTCACTGGTCTTGAGTTGGCCCTTAGCATGCTATATTTGTGATGTGCGCATGATATGGCATCATTTGGTATGTAATTTCAGAGCATATACTTCCATCATACACTCACATATATCGCTCTTTAATTGTGTTTGAGAGTTGAGTCTTATGCCTTGTTTATGAGCCAATGCATGAACATCATTTTCTTGCTCTTCATGCTACCTTCTTGGTTCATTTTGACCATTGTTTTAGCATGCATAAGCTCTATTTTGGGCTGGTTTGGTTGTTTGAGCATTGTATTGCATAGTCCTTATGTTATGTCTTTCATTAGTTTCAATGCTTAAGGACCCTAACATGCTATACTTGTGTTGTTTGCATGATATGTCATCATTTGGCATATGATTTCGGTGCCTACATCTCTGCCATACTCTCTTATTTATCACTCCTTCATTGTGTTTGAGAGTTGTGTTTAATGACTAGCTTGCGAACCAATGCGTGAGCATGTTGTTGTAGCTTTTGGTGCTTCATTTCCAGCATGATTGTGCCATTGTTGTGGCATGATGCAGGTCTGACCATAGCTGGTTTGACCATTTGAGATTGATAATGCATGCCTCATGTGTAATGTCCTTCACTTTCTTTAATGCTCTTAGCCCCTTCCCATGTCTTGCATGCATTGCTCGCATGATAGAGTCTTGTGCATGTCACTTTAGCATCAAAAGATAAACATACGGTGTTTGCATTGCATTGCGTGTGGACCGGACGTTAATCCAAACGCGAGGAATGAGAGACATTTCATACTTGAAGTGATGAAACATGCCTCATTTCTTAGTCACTGTCCCCCTTGATTGTGCACGATAGGGTGGAGGCCTCTTGAGTCTTGTGTGTCATTCGTGCATTCATTGACTTGTACAAACTTGGCTTCTCAGCCATCGTGCATTGCGATGCTCGGTTGGTGGCCCGAGAGTCGAGTACCGCACTCCTTTGAGCTTGAGAAATGATAAGGAGGGTGGTTGTACACACATACCCTGCAAATGCCTTGCCTTGCCCCTTTTGTACTCTGTTTGCAGCAAAACTGGAGTGTGCAGGAGCAAGTGGCCGACCGGCCAGAGGAACTAGCCAACCGGCCAGAGGAAGTGGCCGATCGACCACTTTAAGTGGCCTACAGCCTCCTTAAGTGGCCTACAGCCTCCCCTGGTGGCCGACAGTCCACTAGCTTGAAGGTGGTTCAAAATGGTTTTGGTTCTGGAGCAGAAGTAGCCTGGGAATTACTTCAGTGTTCAAGAATCAAAGTAAATGCAAACAGAGGCAACCGGTGGCAAGGCGACTGATTTTCGGGAGGAAGCAACCGAGCATGCATGCATCCCTTGCCCCGAGGCCCTCTTTTAACTGTTTTGCTTAACTGCTTTACTTAGCTAGTTAATTTACCGGTTTTGTAATTAATTAGTTAATGTGTTTAGCAAATTCAATTCATCTTTGTAATATTCTAATTAGCTTAGATTAGCTAGTTATTCAATCTCATTTGGTTTGTAATTAATTAGCTACGATAGTTAATTAGTTGGTTTGTAATAGTTAGTTTAATTAGCGTAACTAGTTAGCTCTCTTTCTTTCGGACCCTCCGTCGAGAAGGCAAATGTTGTAATAAGTGTGCGTGTGTGTGTGCATGTCTTCCAACCCCACGTCTTTCTCTTTTCACTTATCAGCTTTTGATGGTTAGTTTTAGGGCATGTTTTGATTAGCATCCTTATGTTTGCATGCGTGCATCATTCATTTGTCTTGCATGCACCGGGCTCGGCGCATCATTCAAACTGCATTGTATTTCAATACTTACTTGAATACATGTTTCAAAGCATGTTATCAAGTCGCATTCATATGTCATGATTAGATAGCCGAGCCTATCTCATTGCATTATTGCATGTGTTTCATTAGCCATTTAACATAGTTAGGATCATGCATTGTTTTCTAACTAGTTTTCTGTTTTTGGCTTGGAGTACACTGTAAGTTTTATGCTTTAGCATCCTTGCATGAGTGTAAGTGACTGCCATGATAGCATGCTTGACATGAGGCTATTTGCTTAACTGCTATAACTGCATGAATGCCTGTGGATAAAGGCTTCATTGCTTAAATTGAAACAATTCATCGAAATGTGAGTTTTAAGCCAACTTGAAGTGGCAAATCATCATGTTTTAAGCCCACCTTGTTTGGTGGAAAATCCGCACTTTAGCCTACTTGAGAGTAGCAACTTCAAACCACTTTTCAAAAAATAAACATGAGATGTTTTGTTCCAACTTGAGTGATTGAGTCTATACTTGCATGCTGCGCGCATCACATAGTAAGTTAGCCAATAAACCAGAATACGAACGCATGTGTTTTCAAAAACAGCATATCATGTTAGTAGAGACTGATCTTTGATCGGGCGAGCGGGGGTGCTCATTTCAGGACCTTCCCCTCTCGTACCCAAGTTCCCGAGCCGAGGCAACTTTGGTGATGACGGACACGTGGCCTTTGGCACGAGTCAGGGTTTCCTAAATTTCCCAGAAACAAAATATTTAGGTAGCGACTCTGAAATCTGGCAAAGCAGTCCATGTTTGGCGCTTTTTGATTCAAAACTGATTTTTCAAAACCAATTGCCAGATTTGGACTCTTTGGCGATTTATCAGTCTTACATTGCACTTTGTGAGATTAGATTCAGAATTGTGACAGGAGTCTGAACTGTAGAACCAATTCGAGCTCTCCAAAACGGGGCACGGAAAAGTCAAGCTACAGCGATTGAATCCTCAGAAATGTACTTTTGGTGTCACAGCAGGGAAAATGTTGGGATTCTTGATTACACAAAGGGGTATCGAAGTCGTTCCTTCCCAAATCAAGGCCATCTTAGAAATGCCACCACCAAGGACTGAAAAGGAGGTGCAAGGCTTTCTGGGAAAAGTGCAATTCATAAGACGATTTATTGCAAAATTAACCTTGACTTGTGAACTACTATTTGGTCTCCTAAAGAAAGGAAAGAAATTCCAATGGGATGATCGATGCCAAGTTGCTTTCGAGCAAATCAAGTAGTATCTACAGAACCCACCCGTGTTGTCACCGCCAGAACCAGCGAAGCCGTTGATTTTGTATCTGTCAGTAACCGACACAACTATGGGCTGCATGCTTGCGCTGGAATCTGAGGATAGGGTGGAGAAGGCCATCTATTACCTGAGCAAGAAGATGCTGGAATATGAGATCTGTTATACTCCGCTCGAGAAGGCTTGCTTGGCCTTGGTATGGGCTACCAGGAAGTTGAGGCACTATCTGTTAGCTCACTTCGTAATACTAGTTTCGATATTAGATCCCATCAAATATCTCTTTGAAAAACCAACGCTCACGGGTAGGCTAGCCCGTTGGTTGCTTCTTCTCTCCGAATTTGATTTGAAGTACATGACTCGCAAGTCTGTGAAACGGAGAGTGGTAGTGGAGTTCCTAGCCGATCACCTAGTGGAGGGAGATGAAGCAGTAGAGTATCTGTTCCCAAATGAGGTCATTCTGTAGGTTGAAGAACAGATTTGGACTATGTACTTTGACGGAGCGTCTAATCAATACGGGTATGGGAAAGGGATGTTGCTGATAGCACCCGACAATTCCCACATACCTTTAACCTTCAAACTCCAGTTCAAGGTATCAAACAACGAAGCAGAATACGAGGCATGTATTGCTGGCTTGGAAGCCGCTTTAGAACTAGGGGCAAAACGGTTGGACGTCGTTGGGGACTCGAACCTGGTTGTGTCTCAAGCGAAAGCAGGCTGGAAGGTTAAAGAAGAAAGGATGAAAATTTATCACCAAACCCTAGACGTTCTGATTCCTAGGTTTGAGAAGCTAACCTTCACGCATCTGTTAAGAGAGAACAATAGGTTTGCTGACGCCTTATCAACTCTATCTTTCATGATAGACATCCCTTTAGGAGTCCGGATGCGTCCAATCATTATTGAACAGAGGTATGTGCCGGCTTATGAGTTAATCGCCATAATAGATAAAATACAAGATCAGAACCCCTGGTATCATGACATCTGGAACTTTTTAGAAAAGCCAGGGGCAAATGCCAAAGATAAAAGGGCAATATGGCGAATGGCTGCTCAGTTTATCATTTGTGGGGGTAAATTGTACAAACGAAGCCATCTGGGAATGCATAAACTATGTGTTGATGCTAAAGAGTCGAAGCGCCTAATGGAGGCCATCCACGGAGGAGAGTGTGGAGCGCACATGAGCAGAGTGATGCTAACTCGAAAGATTCTCAGGCAAGGTTACTACTGGTCAACCATGGAGGAAGATTGTATTGGTTTTGTTCAGTGATGCCACAAATGTCAGATCCATGCAAATCGCATGAATATCCCGCTGTCGAAGCTGTACAACATGACTTCACCGTGGCCATTTTCAGTCTGGGAAATTGATGTTATTGGGGCAGTTACTCGAAGGGGTCAAACGGGCATGAGTACATCCTGCTGGCGATAGACTACTTTACAAAGTGGGTTGAGGCCCAATCCTACGCAGTGCTGAAAGCATCACACGTAGCCATGTTCATTAGGAATAACATTATCTATCGTTATGGAGTCCTGAATTAGATCATCTCGGACAATGGTTCCCACTTCAAGAAGGAAGTGATCGACTTGTTGGAAAAATACAACGTGGCTTTTCATAAGTAATCTATATCGGCCGCAAACCAACAGAGTTATTGAGGCCGCCAACAAGAACATCATGCACGTTTCTATAGAAGATAGTGGAAACCTATAGGACTGGCCAGATAAGCTGCCATTTGCTCTTTGGGGCTACAGAACATCAATTCGGACTTCTACTGGGGCAACTCCGTATTCTCTGGTTTATGGAATGGACGTTGTTCTGTCAAATTGAAGTTGAGGTTCCGTCACTGCGGATTATGGCTGAGTGCCAGATAGTGGAAGCAAATTGGCAGCAAAGTAGGTTTGAGGAACTTATGTTGTTCGACAAGAGGAGGCTGAAAGCACTGTACCACGTCCAAGGTTATCAACGCAGGATCGCCAGGGCTTTCAATAAGAAAGTTAAGTCCAGGAATCTGAAAGAAGGGGATTTGGTGCTCAAAGACATCCGAGCTCCCATCCACGACCTTAGGGGCAAGTTCAGACCTAATTGGACTAGTCCTTACATCATCAAATCTATTTGGTCAGGTGGAGCTGTCGTTCTTATGGACCTCGATGGCCTCGAATTCTCCCAACCGATCAATATGGACAAGTTGAAGAAATACTACCCTTGAGAGGCTCGCTAGGCCGAAAACCCGAAAGGGCGACCTAGGCAAAAGTTAGAGCACAAAAAATTGAAAAAAGAGAAAAACTGAGCTTGCAAGGTTGAAAACCCGGAAAGGGCGACCTTGGCAAAAGTTAGAGCGCAAAAGGAGAGTGTTAAAACCCGAGTGAACCCTAATCGAACTACATAAGGCTTGATTCCGTCTTCGGGATACGTAGGCAACTTCATTCTAAAGTCCAGCCATAAACACTTCCAAATCAACTGTGTCCATGTGATTGTTCTGGTCATCTTTGTCTTTTCTGCATCCAAGAGTTCGGTTGTGATCTCTAGTGTAGTGCTATTCAGAAAATGGGCAACTTTCCAGTTATCGGATTCAGGGTTGTGCATCTCAGCGATAGATTCCGAGTGTGTCCAATTGTGATCCTTATCGAAAATGGTTTTGAAAAGTTTTAATAAAGGTTGATTTTGTTCAAATAATCTTTTTACAACTTAGATCATTTTTGGACCAAAAGGAAAATTTTCAGCACCCATAACCTTCAATTTCATTGATTTCAATACAGAGTTCTCCGAGTCTTGATACAAATTGAAGTTACTTTTTATTACATTCAAAAGGAAAACTTGAAAGTACATATTAAAGCAATAAACTTGGGGCATAGTTGAGTCAGGTGTTCTTGCCTCCCCTCCCAAAGCTTATGGAAGCTTCAGATGCCAAAGTAGGCCCAGTTTGTGCCTCATCTTCAAGCCAAGCTATGCATTCGCCAGAAAGGGCGCAATTGAAATTGGGAGCGGGAGCCAAAAGTTCTCTTGTCCTCCATACAGTGGAATATCAGGCTAGCTGTGAGCCTCGAATCAGAAATGAAGCTGGGTATTCTATCCCCTCTTCTAGGCAAGTCTGGTCATGTCCGAACTGACGCTGAACCAGAATGGGAAGTAGAAGACACAGTTCGTCAAGCCATCAACTGAATGCCCAGTTGTCGAGACATGTTGTAGCTCATCTCAGGTAGATGAAACCAGAGGCAACGCCAAGCAATGTCAACAACGGACCTGTTGCACATCCATTGGCACCACCATCCCTCATTTGGGAAATCAACTAGCTGTTGGCG
The DNA here is from genome assembly GCA_030407325.1 of Camellia japonica. NCBI lineage: Eukaryota > Viridiplantae > Streptophyta > Magnoliopsida > Ericales > Theaceae > Camellia > Camellia japonica. Next base: position 113,344,743 of record JAPPVO010000019.1, read on the forward strand.
AAAGAAGTAGCCGTGCACTGAATATGCGGGGCAAGCGTCCACTACTTTCAACTTCTCCATGAGCCAAACCTAGGGAGGGATGAAAAATAAGAGAGATTAAAGAATAGAGAGGTGTATATGGAGAGGAAAGTGAGAAAGGGTTTTGAGAAAAAAACAGAGCCTGAGGGCCGAGTGATGTGAGAAACACATGTGAGAAGGGTGGGAAACATTACCTGCAAGAGTAGTGGACTTCCTGCAAACTTGGTTGTCTCCCGGCGATGGAAAGCATCCAAGCCCATCAAAGTCTCGGCTAATGTCAAGCCAATGTAGCTCTTGCGCTCTTTCAAGCCTCGGGCAACTTCAATCAAGCGAATGCTAGACTCTCCAGAGCCAGGGGCAAGCAGGAAATGGGCCAACATGTACAAACAAAGGGCATGCTGCCGAAAACTTTGCCAAAAGGCGGTCGCCACAGTTGCCGGCGTCAGAGAATCGGTGAATGAGATTGGGTTTGTCAAGCTCCCCGTTGTGAACCAAAGATCGAGCATCATGCAAGTGAGCCTGCACATCCGTCCTAAAGTTTGGATGTGGCCAAAACGAGACTGGGGCAAGATCTCCTTATCACGCCGGAATTCCATCAAGACTTGGAACTCTTCAATTGTGGGACATATCTCTTGTCCCCCAAAGCTTAAAACATGTGTAATCGGATTCCAACATCTAGCTACGGCATGGAGGAATGGAAAACATAGTGGAGTGCGACTCAGCGAGAATAGTGCATTTACCCCGAAACCCCAAAAATTCAGCTTTTTCGAGCCATCTAAAGTTGCAATTCAAGTTGAGAGTTTTTCGGCAAAGAATGGCTCCATTTGAAGCAAAAACAGAGCTGAAATGAAGAAAACCACGAAGTTGGAGCTTTTATAGAAGATAAGGTGTTGAGTGGAAGACAGGTGGCAACAATCTGGAGGTTCCTTACACTGGTGGCCAACTGGCCAGTGTTAGTGGCCGACCGGCCACTTTTGTAGCCGACCGGCTAGTACTAGTGGCCGACGACAACTTTGGATAGTCAGCAACATCTTTTTATGGCCAGTGGCCTTCTATTTTGCCTTCTGGTCCACCCATGTGTTTAAGGTGCTAAGAACCTGTCTTTTGTTTCACTCTCAGTGAATTGCTTTGGTCTCTCTCTAAGAATTTTGTCAAATTGCTTATCGAGTTGTTGTTTTTCTTGTCGAGTTGTTGTTTTGTTTATCGAGTTGTATTTGTTTTGTTTATCCAGTTGTATTTGTTTTGTTTATTGTGTTGTTTTGTTTGTTGAGTTGTCGTTTTGTTCATTGAGTTGTTTTACTCTGTTTGTTATGTGTTGGTTGGTTCATTACCTGATTAAGCAGTTGCCAATACAATATTCAATTTCCATTAATCCTGTTTTCGTGTAAAATGGTGCGGTGAGATGCGATGAATTCTCAAAATGCAAAATATAACATGTTTTTAATCAAAAAAGTTGTTTTCATTCCAATCATGGTTTCTGTTTACAGAGAGTACAAGTTTTCAAGAAAATAAAACTGCCTAAGGCTGTGCAATGTGCTAACACTACTAGTGAAAAGAAACAAAGCAAAAAAACATCTGAATCGGCACTAGCCACCTCAAGATCAAGAGGCCCTCTTCGTCCTCTTCCTGGGCATGGACTCAGGAGCTATCGCCATCAGCACCACTGTTTGAATCTGAGCTGGAGTCCTCCTCAACATCTTCGCTCCCCTCCTCGGAGCCACCCTCAGCATCGCCACCGCCCTCTGAACTCGAGCCGGTGCCGTCGCCTCCACCCTCAGATGACTCTGACTGTAGGCTCGCTGGCTTCTCGCCCTCATTGTCTCATCATCATCAGGGATAGGCTCTGGTGGACTGCTCTCATCATGAGTACGTCTAGCTCTACCTCGGCTGTGCGTCGGAGTCCCTCGCGTCTCTCTCCCTGTTGTCGGGGGAGGCACTGAAGGTCCTGCTGCAGCTCCCGCTGGGGTGTCTGGTGGAACTAGCATCTGAAAAGGGACCTAAAAAAGGACAGTTTGTCAAATACATCAACTATGGTATATGGTGGATGCAAAGATGATTGTGGTGTTAAATGCAGTGTGTGGGAGTAGTGTATCAATGCAGTGTTGTTAATGTAACGAATTCATATCAGTATGGGGCAATTGTAGTTGAAATGCTAATGTATCAGCAGAAAATTTCATGGCATGAAGTGCAGACTGAGGGAAACATACTGGAATCCTGTAAAGACTGAGTAGGTTCAGGCTCGTCTGAACCATCCCCATCAGAGAGGCCGCCAGCTCGAGAGCCTGTCCGGTGTACTCTATGGATGCCTGCAAATGTGTTGAGATGATCAGTGATCTACAAAGCATAATTGAAATGAATTGAATGTGCAAAATGTAAAGTATAGTACACACCGGAGTCGGGCCTCAAACTCCGACAAGCTCATGACCAGCTGGTGCAGGCTTGATGGGAATCTGATAAGTCTCCCCAGAACGTCCCCAACAAGTCAGTGTGGTGGGCAGCTTTGGCCATCCCGCCCTCCGCCTCGTCCGGGAACCTCTCTTGTCATGGGCCTGAGTCGCCTTGGATCCCCCGGCTCTCCCTCCCGCGGCTGAAGATCTGGCTCTCTGACTCTCGCGAGCACCAGTCAACGGTGGCATGAGGTATGTTTGGATGAAGGTAGTGTAATCGCCCTCAAGCCTGAAGAAGTCAGCATCCCAACATCTGGTGAAGTCGATCATCTCCTGCGTGGTGTACCTCTCTATGACTCTCATGTATGTGGGAGGTAGCATCGGAACCACTGACTCAGGCAAGCCGAGGCTCTGTCGCAGGAATCGCTCCCCTAAGAACCATGCTCGACAAACTGGGCCCTCAAGCAAGATCTGAAATCGAAAGCCTCCCGCGCGCCGACAAACTGATCTCTGACCCCGTCAGGCATCACTGCCCACGGCTGCCAGGTGATCTGCAAATAGTCAATATACAGACTATTAGCTGCTATTGTATATGCAATATGAAGTAAAGCTGAAACAACTGAAAGGGTTGAGTTACCTCTGCTGCGGTCACGGTGTCGAAGAATTGGCGGAAGAAGGAGAATGACTCTCGGGCCTCCGCTGGCATCTGCCGTCAGATCTGTGTGAGTATGGCACTGTAGACGTCCCCGAACCCCCGGGAGGATGAGTCCCATTCTGTTCTCTTGGGTTTACTACAGTTCGGACTCAAATTGTCACGGTTCTTAATCTTGAACCAAAGAGTCCAAATCCGGCAAATCGTTTTGAGAAACAGATTTTTGAAAAGAAGTGCCAAACATGGACTGCTTTGCCAAATACAGAGTCGCCACCTAAATATTTTTTAATGGGGAAATTTAGGAAACCCTGACTCGGTGCCAAAGGCCACGTGTCCGTCATCACCAAAGTTGCCTCAGCTCGGGAGTTTGGGTACGATTGGGGAAGGTCAGCAATGAGCACCCCCTCTCGTCCGGTCTGAAGACCGGCCTCTACTAACCGTGATATCTGATTTTGAAAACGTTATGTGCTCTTATTCCGGTTATTAGCCTAGAATTACTATGTTATGCGCACAGCAAACGAGTATAGACTAGATTGCCTAATTTGGAAATAAGCATTGCATATCCGTTTGTCTTGAAAAACACTTTGGAATTTGCTACTCGCAAGTAGGCTAAATACGGATTTCAACGAGTTTTTCCAACTCAGACAATCCAACCTTCACCCACAGGCAATCAAAACAGTTTTATCACATAAGCATCTAGCCACATGGTAAACATGCTGTCATGATAGCATTCACACACATGCGATATGCTAAAGCATGAAAATACTTACATCGTACTCCGTGCCAAAACAATAAACTAGTTAGCAAACATGCATGGTCCTGGTTCATGTTAAGTTTGACTAATGCAACACATACAGGATGTAATTAGGGCAGGCTCGGCTAACCTAAACATGACATGTGGAATGCAATCAATTGATGCACGTATTCAATTTGGAATTGAAGTACCAATGCAGTTAGCATGATGTACCGAGCTCGGTGCATGCAAGACAAATGTATGGATGCACGCATGCATAGCATAAGGTATGCTAATTAAAACATGCCCTAATCTACCATCATAAGCGGGTAAATAAAAGGGAAGAAAGAAGTGGGGGTTGGAAGGCATGCACACACACACCCACACTTATTACACATTCGCCCTCGCCCGGAGGGACCAAATAAAGATTACAAATTAATTAACTACGAGCTAATTAATTATTACAAATTGCCTAAGTAGTTAACAAACAACTAAGCTAGGAAAAACAGTAAACCGCCTCGGGAAGAGTGCCCAATGCAATGCATGCTCGGGTCCTGCTCGGAAGCGCACTGCCATACATAGACTGCCTTTGTTTTCCCTGCTCTTCCCCTCTGAAGACTGCCAAAGTCTCTGAATTGCTTCCCTGGACATTGGGAGACACCACCGGCTGAGTAGAATTGACACCGGCAGTGGGATGTGGTCATCGGCTGTTGATGAATCCATCGGCCACCAATTGATTGCCGGTCGGCACTATGTGAAGTCGATCGGCAAAAAGTTCCTGCAGAACCTGTTTGACAGCAGCAGAGGACAGAGCCTTGCATGGCAATGCAATTCAAGCAATGTATGCACTAACAATATCCCTTATCATGTGTGTGACTCAAAGGGACATAGTTCTTGGTTCTCGGACCACCAATTGCGCATTTCCATGCATGATGGCCCAAGAGACCAAGTTGTGCATTTCCATTTCAAATGTAATGCAATGCACATAGTCAAGCCAAGGAACTTCTACCTCTATCATGGCTTAGTCAGGAGGTGAAGCATGCATGCCAATGCAATGCAATCCTAAGCATGGGAGCTAGCATGCAATATGAGCATGCAAACAAGCAATGCAAAACATGCATCAATCATGCAAGGCATAGACGACAATCATGGAAGGCGAGGGGCAAGCATGTTGATATCAAGCATGTGAGATGTGACCCAAATGTACAAGTATGCAAGGCATGCAATATCACACAAATGGGACCAAGCATGTAACAATATACAAAGTGAGCATGCAACACAAGCTAAGGGAGGGACTTACACTAATCGGATAGCTCTAAGTTAGGTCCAAAATAGTGGCCGAAGCTTAAGAAGATGGGGCCAAACACACATGCACACATGCGCATATATGGTCCAACTCCTAAGGCTCACCAAAGAAGCATTGAACTACACTCGATATGACCACACATGGCAAGACTTAAATGACCAAAAACAAAGTTTTAGCACATAAAACAAAGCCCAAAAGACCACTTAGATGGCATCTAAATGGTTTGAATTCAAAAGCATGCATAATGACCAAACATGGAGCATAAGGCACAACCTTTCAAAGCAACAAAGAGACATCCAAGGCAAGCATACAAGCATATCTTAGGGACTGAGATGATGCTATAAATGATGCCAAGCTACTAAGATAACTCAAGCAACGCATGCTCAACACTTCTCATTTTCAAAGCCTACAAGCTAACAATGCAAAGAGGCTATGCAATACATGGCAAGTATGACTAAAGAAACTTAAAACAGAGCTAAAGCATACAAAAACATGCATTAAAACTTCACAAAGCTAAGCCTAAGGTTTACAACCTAAGGCATGTTAAGGCAACAACAAGGCATTACATGGTAGGTATGCTAGGCATGCATGGTGTACCAAAACCAACTTAAAACCATGTTATATTATGACAATATAAGCATGAAAAACAGCCAAGGCATGCTCAACAAACCCTCAAACATGGTGCTCCTTCAAGAGGCCAAAAATGGTCCTTTTCAAGGACAATAAGGAGAGGGGGTGGCCCTCTCCTTCTTGGGACTTCAAGGCACCATCCTTACCACTGAAATCCCTCAAGATTTCAGTGGTGAGGAGGCCCAAACACCAAAGTCCCGAAGCTTACTCAAAATGGCACAAAATGGAGCCCCTCAAGGCTTAAGAGGGGTCAAACACCTCCAAACCACAAAACACTCTAAACCAACTATTTAGAGGGCCTAAAAACATAACTTTTTTATATTATACACTAAGCTCAAAAACAGTTCTAAGATAGGCAACAATAGTATGCAAGAATGGGGTAAAAAGGGGTAAGATTGGTACCCTTGAAGAACCTCTTCAACAATGGTGGACCAGCCCCTTCCTTGAGCTCAAAATCACCCAAGAACCTCAAGAACAGCCTCTTAGGACCTCAATAGCCAAGGGAAGGTGTGACACTATGTGTTTGTGTGCAATAGTAAGCTTAAACACACACAAGAACACACAAGAGGTAAATATAGAGATAGGAGATATGTATAACCCTAACTCTAATCCAGAGCTTCTCTCACAACTTCTCTAACCAAAATCTCTAACCCTAATGCCAAGAGAGGAGCCCTCTTCTTATAGGCAACCAATCTTGTAAAGCTTACCAAGGAAGCTAACAAGAAGGCCATCCCTCCATACACGTGTATGGAGGGGAACAAAATGCAAGACAGCTGCCTTAAAATATCTGCAAAAGCAGATGAACAGTAGTCGGCTGCTCAAAATTGCCATTTTGACAAAATTAACTGCCGACCGGCAACAAAGAATGCCGACCGGCAATATACATTGCCGATGGCAACAAAACACCAACCGGTGGCCTCTAGCCACGGCCGATGATGTGTGGAGATGCCTCACAAAGCATTCCCTGCCCCTCCAAGGCAACAAACAAGTGTTTGGTGCAAAACCAGACACTAACAGTCGGGTTCGGAGATCCTGAAGCAAGGCGCGTAGCCGAGACCTCCGGGAACTCCAAACGAACACAAACATGGATGATCACCGGGTGTTCAAACGGTGACGTCCAAGTCTTGAGGACGGTCAAAAATGGGGTGTCTACAGTTGCCCCTCTTTGACAGAACTCGAAAGTCATAACAATGATGGGAGTGAATGTCAAAGCCCAGAGACGACCCATTTTTGACAAGGCCGAAGACTTAGACAAACATGCAAGACAAATAAGGTATGCGCCCGAGGACAGGGGCAAAATGCAAGACAATGCACGAAGTCGAGCATAACTTATGATCATGCAAAGAAAAGCTGTAACGAAGCACACATGCGATGGTTTTAAGCCAGCATACACCAAACTACACTACAATGCAGAAAGGATGTAAGAGAATTATGCAATTCTCGAGACGTCTCACGCGGAGGATACAATACCTGTCCGGTTCGTCTGGTTCCACCAGCTGCAAATGAACCGTACATACAATATCGTTCCTGTAAAGAAAACAAACTTAACAGGTATGATATTGTTAGCAACATGCATGACAATGCAATGTGAATGCTAAATGATATGCAATATATACAAAACAATGTATGAATAATGCAAATGAAAATGCAATGCAATTGAAACAATGCAAACTACATGTAATGCAATTGAATCATGATCCAATCATGAGTGGTTCAAAACCACACAAATGTCAAATAGACTGATGGAGGTAACAAGTCCGTCTACCATAGAACGGTCTACTGAACTATGAGTAATGTTGACGGACACAAGAACGAGTATCGAGTGGAATGACATAAGTGGGGTAACGACCCGCTGGGGAAAGGACAATGATCCTAATGCTGGATGCAAAATTACACTACAATGTAATATCTACAATGGATATGGCATGCCGCTAAACCAAATCTTGCCTAGGAAAGGCATGTACGCATACGAGCCATGTCTAACACAGAAAAGGTGTCGCAACCCTCAAACCAACATACCAGCGTGGAATAGGCGCGTGCACATGTAGAACTGTGTTTTAACGTGAAAAGTAGGGGCACATACCAGACCAAGCTGAACAAGGAAAGGTGCAAGCCATAGGCGGAGGGTGATGCAATGAATGCATGCAAACTACAATGCCATGGAAATGGATACAATGGATATGGCACGCGAGCCAAACCAAATCTTGCCTAGGAAAGGCATGTACACAAACAAGCCGCGGCTAACATAGAACGGTCCACTGAACTATGCTTTGACACGAGAAGTATGGGCACATACCAAACCAAGCTCAACATGGAAAGGCGCAAGCCATAGATGGAAGTGATGCAATGAATGCATGCAAGCTACAATGCAATATCTACAAATATGCAATGGAATGGATATTTACAAAAATGCATGACAATGCAGTATGATGCGATATGCTAGGGAAAATGCAATGGATGTATGCAAGCTATAATGAAAATGCATGACAATGCAATATTTACCATGTATGCATGACAATGCACTACTTACAATGGATGAATGACAATGCACTATGATGCAACGGCTATGATTGCAGCTTTCCCTATCTTACCAACAGGGCGACATACTAGGTTGGTTCAGTATCCAGAACTGAGGCGCAGACATGATGCCTCAACCTATGGGGCTTCCATATAGATTTCAAGCCGAGGATACACCCCTGGGTATTTAAACCAGACTTTAGTCTCGGAACTCCCGAATCTTTGCGTTCTAGGCATAAGCCATTCGAACTCTAGTTTTCACCGTCCCAGTTGGTCTTCTAGGAACTCACCGCAAACACAGGCAGGTGGCTTTACCAGACCACCGAAAGTCGTTCGGGCACGACAAACACCAAAGGAATTGCACCTTTAGAGGATTTAAGGTCTCCTAGACCGGGATGCAAAATGTATGCATGACAACGCATGTTTTTTGTTGTTTTTTTTTTTTGGATGCAAATGATGCATGAAATGCATGTTGCATGAAATGCATGACAACGCAGGTTGCATGAAATGCATGATTTTTTATGCACGGCAACGCACGGCTTGAGATGCATGATAATGCGACCGAGCGGGTTTAAGGCCTTGCCAGACCGCACGTGTTTCTGGTCCCGCCGGACCGTGGCGTGTTTTTGGTCCCGCCGGACCCACTTTGGGGCAATGCATGAATTTGAGGTGCGGTGCACAAGACAGTGAGATGGGATGCATGCCAAATGCAATGAGATGCGCGAAACAGCACGGTGCGTTTAAACAACACGAGTGAAGGTCTCCTAGACCGTGCGTGTTTAAGGTCTCGCCAGACCGTGCGTGTTTAGGGTCTCGCCAGACCGTGGCGAGCAAAACAATGCGATTGAAATGCAATGCACAAGACAGTGCGATTGAAATGCGATGCACAAAACAGTGCGATGGGATGCGATGCACAAAACAGTGCGATGGGATGCATGCCAAATGTAATGAGATGCGCAAAACAGCGTGGTGCGTTTAGACAACGCGAGTGAAGGTCTTGCACCTCCCAAGGATTTTAGGTCTCCTAGACCGTGCGTGTTTAAGGTCTCGCCAGATTGTGCGAACAAAACAATGCGATTGAAATGCAATGCACAAGATAGTGCGATGGGATGCGATGCACATGGGGCAACTTTTGAGTCTTGTAAAAGCCAAAAGGATACGAGAAGGATACACCTTGCACGAATTCGAGTGCCACGCACAGAAGACACGATCCGAGGCCAAAACGGAAGCTAGTCGAGCGTCGGAAATGCACTGTTTTGCACTGTTTTAAGCAATGAAGGCTCTGCATCACTCATATGTCCCAAGAAAAGGTGTAGGAGGCTCAGAACCCACAGTAGGAGACCACCGAGGTCCACCGGCCATCAGAATGCATCACCGGCCGTCCATCGGCCCTCATACAATTCCATCGGCACAAAATATTGCCGACCGGCAAAGAATGTGGCCGACCGGCAAAGAATTCCTGTATCGGGGCAGTTTTGACATTTTGCTACGGGTCTTTTAAAATAGGGTTTCTAACCCTATTTTCTTCACTTCTCTTTGGTCGAAAATCCCCCCTCTCTCTTCCTAGGCTATTTTCGTCCTTCGATTTCCTCATTTTCTTGCGTTCTAACCCCCGTTTCGTTGTTCGATTCGCGAATACCTTTGCGTTTCGAGTGTTTTGAACTGAACGAAACTTCGTTTCGGTGTTTGTTTCTTGATTTCCGCCACTCGGGGCATATTTCCCTCGAGTTTTCCTCTATACCCATGCCTTTTCCGCACTCCGGCTTTCCCGGCCATTTCGACCCTCTCGGGGTTGACTTTTCGTTGACTCTTCATATTCTCTCCCATTTTTCTTCCTTTCGGCCATTTTCATCTTCTCTTCGAGATGGCGGATGATCTTTCAGAGGGTGGGGCTCCTCCAGAGCTTGAGATGGACCCCGAGGCCGAGCCCTTGCCACCCCGCATCAGGCCGTTCGATCCGGAGACCTACAGGCCCGCAGTTCACGTGATGCTCCCTGACGGACTACGCCAGTTCCGGAGCTTCGAGAGGGGCGTAGCACGCGAGCTACTACTTCGTGAGCCAGAGTCACACTTGTCGCACGGCGCCTCCGAGGTACATACTTCCCCCGGTTTCAATTTTCCGCAATGTAGAACACTTAAACTGCTATAGTTGATTCTGTTCTTCAATTGCTTAGTTCGAATGCACTGGTGCACTGTACACTGTAGTTGATTGTGAACACACTTGCAACTGATAACTGCTTGAATCTGACACGCGCACGCACACTGCACTAGCCCTGAATTGCTCAAACACATTGACACAACACATACTGTACTTCACTGTGGACACACCGGCACCCAGTATCTGTTTGATTTCTGAAAAACATGCACACATGTCGTATTTGCTCTGAACCACTCAAACACGCTGGCATATCACACGTCGTAGTTCACTGCTAGCACACTGACACCGATGTCTATTTGAATCTAAAAAAAAAAAACCTGCACACATGCTATACATCTGTACGTTTCTTAAAACTGCAGCTTGAATATTGCTTCGCAATTATTGTTCTTGATTACAGGGGACTCCCATCCCATCCGCGGGTATGGGAAAGTCGTCGCCCGAGACTGGTACACGGAGTTGCCAGACGCTGTTCTCCAGATCGTCGACGAGGCGGGTTTCGGCATCTTTTGCAGGGGGCTTTCCCAGCTTACTACCTGCAGGCCCTTGCTTGCTGCTTTAGTGGAGAGGTGGTGGGATACCACCAACTCTTTCCACTTCTCCGTCGCAGGGGACATGACGATGACCCCTTATGATTTCTCGATGCTTACTGGCATCGGGGTAGGGGGGGATCCGGTTCCCTTCGACACCGATATGGGTGAGTGGGACGCCGCCCAGCTATACCTGCTCGGCAATCAGCCTCCCCTCGCTCGAGCAGGGTTTGTCAGATACTTGTGGTTCGAGAGCCACTTCAGGACTGAGCCAGCCTTGGCGGAGGAGGCGCAGATGACCCCAGAGGAGGTAGATCAGTATGCGCGAGGCTTCATTATGTTTTTGCTCGGGACGACCCTATTCGCCGACCGGGCGAACACCGTGCTTCTATGCCTGTTGAGCGCACTGGTGGATGTCAGGCGGATCCGCCGCTATGATTGGGGTGGCGCAGGCCTGGCCACATTGTATGGCTACATGAGCTCTTCTTCCCGCCTCAGCGGACAGCTTCTTGGCGGATACTGGCCAGCTTGGGAGGTACATCTTCTTCCCCTTTTACATTTCTGCTTTCTGCTTTACATTTTCTGTATTCTGTACACTGCACGGTCTATCTCTCGCTGACTATATACTGCACACGCGGCACACATATACTCTGCTTTACACTGACTGTACACTACACACACACTGTACACCCTGCACAATACACTGCACAACACGCGGCTCTGCCATTTCTGCCTTATTCTGTATTCTGCTTTATCTAATAGTCATGCTGATATCTGTTCTGCAGTTGTGGGTCTACGCCTACTTTCCCAGGCTTGCCCCAGTACCCGATGTGGAGATCCCGCTTGACGTCCCCTTTTCTCATCGCTTTGATGTGCGGTGTGTGCGGAGACCCCGGGAGTCTTTTATTTTCTTCCGCCGCTACTTCACCATCACCGGAGGTATGTTCAACTTTAGAGCTTGTTTTAAGCTTTGCATCGCACTGTATTTTCGATAACAGATAGATAACAAACTGCATTTGTACCCGCAGATCACCTGGCAGCCTTGGGCTCCATTGCCGGCCGTGGTGAGGGATCACTATGAGGGCAGAGGAGAATGCCCGTTTCGGATTCTGTTGGAGGGTCGGTCTGTCGGGCTTGGTACCTGGGGGAGCGCTTCTTGCGTCAGACCTTGGGTTTACCGGAGCAGATAGTTCTGGGTCCGCCTCCTACACACATGACGTATACAGAGAGGCTTTCCCTCGCGCACCTGCGAGAGTATACCGTTGGCTGGGGCGCAGAGCGCCACAGAGACGAGGGCGACTATGCCGAGTATGTCCGGACCCACATTATGCGACCTTTGGGCGGTGGTCGCCGAGCTGAGAGGGAGAGGCCAGCGGCGCCGGCAGCTGGAGCGGGAGCGTCAAGGAGGGCTCGAGTCCGCGGCAGGGGTGGAGTTCATAGAGGGCGGGGGACCGGCTGGCCTGCTCTGCCCACTTCATTGACTTATAGAGGGCAGGGTGGGGCGACCTACCAGATCCCCTTCGCTCCTCCCCCAGCTGATCACGAGTTGGTCGGTGTCCCTGACTTGCCTCCGGTATATGTTATTACATTTCGCCTCTTGCATTGGCATTTCATTTCATTTTATTTGATATTCCGCAGAATACTGATGCATCTGATACTTTTGCAGGCGTCCTCCGAGTACATCCGGCAGTCCCTGGAGCTGAATGCCTCCATGATGGAGATGCTACAGCGGACCTTCGACCTCCTGGCTCTTTACAGCATCTCCGGTATGTTCTTTCTGACCACAGTCTCAAACCATACATAAACTGATTCGCATAATCTGATGCACGATACAACACTTAATACACTGTACTCATACACTGCATTCTGCACTGATCCACTCCTCGCAGCATACATACACTGTACTCATTCACTGCATTCTGCACTGATTTACTGCTCACGGCACTCACAGACTGTACTCATACACTGTATTCTATACTGATTCACTGCTCACGGCATACTGATGCATTTGCCTTTTATGCTTTTCAGCCTCCTTTCCAGATCCCTCCGGTGGGTGGTGCTCCAGCTGGGCCCTCTATTCCTGCTCGAGGAGGGCGTGGAGAGACTGCACGTCCCCGTACTAGGGGAGGGCGTACTCATGTTGGGAGTAGCTCTCGGGCACCCATTCCTGATGACGAGGATGATGAGTCCGAGTTCGGGTCCGAGGCAGAGGTAGAGGCAGAGGCGGGGTCGTCTGAGGAGGAGACCGGAGGTGATACTGACTCGGGCTCTTATGATAGTGCTGGTCCTGATGATGCTCCTGGACCTTCGTCCAGGAAGAGGGCGAGGACGGACTCCCAGGCTTGAGACCTCTTGATGTTGATACAGACTTTTGCTGTTTTTCTTCTTCTTTCTTGTACTCTTCTTTTTGTTGGTAGTCAGGAGTACTTTGTACTGCCGCAGGCAGATTTTTGTTTCCAAAACTATGTACTTGAAAAGGTGATGAAATGAAACAAACTTTTTGTCTAAAAAAAAGTGTTACATTTGTATATTCATGCATTGCATCGCATTACATTATGTTATGTTACATCTTAATGTAAATGAAATTGATCTGTTGTTTGAAAATTGAACACTTGTACTGTAATAATCAGATAACCAACCAGCTGATAGCAGAATAATCAAGCAACTCACTGCCTAACCTGAACACACAGTCCATACTCTATTGGGGATTGATCTGCCACGGCCCGTAACACTGCATTCGGTTCATTCTGCACACAGCAAACCCCGAACAAACGGTCCAATCTGACAAGACGGACTACGAAAGCTGAAACGGTTGAAGTTGAAGCACACTCAGATGCCCAAATTTTCTCTTTTCTTCTTCTACTTCGCATAAAATGTAGAGGCACAGCATTCCGAGCATAAACGATTTTAACTTTTGAAGAAGGGTTCTGCAACCGAGGTATCGAGCCTAAAACTGAACACAGCGGGAAAGACTCAAACAAAAGGTGAGCGACCTGGACACAACGAGGTACGCTCGGAAAAGACTCAAGACAAGAGTTGCGACAAAACAAAGCGAAAGACATGACTTACGGACGCGTTCACAAGAATGAGAGACCTCAAATCACAAGGAGCCAGTTTCCCCGGGTTTTGTTCCCACCCTTTTTGATTTGTGATTCTCACATCGCTCGGCCCTCAGGCTCAGTTTTTCTCTCAAAACCTGCTTGCTCACTTCTCTCTCCACTTACACCTCTCTATTCTTTATTCTCTCATTTTTCATCCCTCCCCAGGGTGATTGATGGACGAATAGGAAGTTGCGGGTTCGTGCCCAACACCGTTAGCTCACGGCTATCTCTCCCGGTGGATAGAGTGCCCTTCTGGCAAGTATGTGGACGGCGGGGGAAAGACAGAATACCTGACTCGGCTGTGCCCCTAGTTCATCACTTTGACCATTTTTTCGTTTTCTTCTTTCTAAAACAGTTTTGACCAAAAATGAGAGCCGGATTAACATACTTGTTCAATTTTGAAAACCATGCGAGTCAGGCTGCGAGCACTGAAAATTTTCCCTTTTGGGTCCAAGAAGATGGTCCAGGTTTTTGGAGAAATAAAATAGTTTTCGAGAAAATAGTCAACTTCAGTAAAAAATTTTCAAAAACTATATTCTTTTGCAAACAGTCAATGCTCGACGAGCACGGAACTTACCCTCGAGAAGCGCAACCTCGGATCGGAGGCAATGGAAAATGGCCCCTTGTTTGAAAGGACGGGGCATGGCAACGGAAAGTTGCCCCTGGTTTGGATGGTAACTTGCGGCAACGGAAAGTTGCCCCTTGTCTGGGTGGTGCCGCAGCATGCTGTAAACTGCTTTTATCAATGACGACTGAACTCCGAAGACGATGGTCTGAACCAATATATGGACACAGTCACTGTAAGAGCAATGGTGGCTGGACTTCAGGATGAAGTTGCCTACGTATCCCAAACATGGGAATCAAGCCTACGTAGTTCACGGTTTATAACCGAACTGTCGGATGCAGAGAAGGCAAGGATGATCAAGACCATGACATGGACTGAGGTGCTATGAAAGCGTTGGGGGCTGGACTTCAGGATGAAGTTGCCTACGTATCCCAAAGATGTGAATCAAGCCTTACGTAGTTCCGGTTAAGGTGCACTCGGGTATTTTAACCTTCACTTTTTAGGCTCTAACTTTTGCCAAGGCGCCTGTTGTAGGTTTTCGACCTTGCGAGCTTCCTTTTTTTTCTTTTTTCGCTTTTTTCTTTTTGTTTCATTTGTTCTTTTCTTTGATTTTCTCTTCTTTTTTTGTTTTTCATTTTTTTTCATTTTTTTTTTCTTCATTTTTTCATTTTTCTTCTCTTTTTTTTCTCGCTCTAACTTTTGCCTGGGTCACCCTTCCGGGTTTTCGGCCCAGTGAGCCTCTCAAAGGGTAAAAGTGTAGCATAGTCCACGCCAAATGTTTTTTTTTTTTTGAGATCTTGAAGTCATCTGAACCCAAGAGAATGGCTGTTGTACTGATTTGCGGAAGGATCCATCACGGTCGCTTCACGAGCCTCTGCCGGTGAGATCTAATCTTCCTGATCTGAATTTGGTACCTCTTACTCGAGGGTTGCTTCAAATCGAGCCGCACAGGCCTTTCATGGCAGTTAGTTGTTGAACGTTTTGAATGGATTCTAGGTTCGAAATAGATAGGTTGAATCTCGAGGCTGAGAGCGATCCTAGGCTGCACAATCTCAAGAGTAATTCCACACAAGTCTTCACAAGACCGCGCAAAACATTTTATTTTTGAAAGTTTTTAAGAAAGCGACAAATCGCTCACACAGAAGATAGTGTGAAACCAGTCTGGATCAAGCCAGGGTCTTTCTCAGTGCTCACGCTGACAAGCATGATTTCATTCATAAAAAGGCTTAGCATGCCTCTCCTTCTTTCAAAATGATCAAAATTTTGCAAAACCCGAGGAATTCCTTCCTCTTTGTTTTTATCACCGCAGTGTTTAAAAAAGGCTTTTGAAAAACTTAGGTCATTACAATGATGTTCAAGGCACAAGAGAGTAGGTAGAATGTACTGCCGTTCCATTCGCCTCCTCTGGCACAACTAACTTATACTGAAAGGAAGCATAAAATGAGATAGCCACAGCTGTTTCATTCAGATTTGTTGGTATAACTGGCCCCTCGGCAGAGACAGACTCAAAAACCAAAAAAGGGTAATTACAAGATAAAACGGTGTTCGAGGCAACAACCCCGGAATCACCTGACATTCTATACAAAAAGGGGGGGGGTTGACTCGCTATAGCAAGACAGACCCGTAAGCAAAAAGACTGACTCAAGACAAGGAGACAGACTCAAGACAAAAGACCGACTCGATACCTAAGCCGGAATTTACAAAACTGGTGTTCGCAGATGCTCAAAAATGCGTGTCAGACGCCACATCCATAATGCACCAGGCACTGCCCGCAGGCGGTTCACTTTCCAATTACATACTCGCAGTATCTGTGTCCTCAAAATCCAATAACTGGGTAGTAACGGACTTGGCTGAGGTGGGCGGGAGGATAACCTCGTTGTCAATCAAATCCTGTACCTCATGACGGAGGCGGAAGCAATTGTCGGTAGCATGGCCTGTCTGCTGGTGGTACGCACAGTACAAAGCAGCATCATGTGTAGCAGGGAGATTCTTCGGGAGGGGCCGAGGCTCCAGGGGCTTAAGATGTCCTCTCTCGGCAAGGATTTGAAGTGCCTTGGACAATGGCATGTAAAGAGCGTGGAAGACCATGCGCCCTCGGGGCAGGTACTTTGAAGGTTGAGCACTCTTGCCAGACGCACTAGCGAAAGGGTCGGCTGGCGCGGCCTTGGATTTATAATCCTTCCCGGGTGCCGGGTTGGGAATGGAAGGAACTGTTCTGGCATGACGGGGCCTATCCCGGTTTCTGACTGACTTGAACTACCCTCAGGTGGGTGGGAAAGCATCCTCCCAGCTTTTGTCACAACTGCAGATACCTGTTGCTTGTTCATCCCTGCGGCTTTCAAAGCCTCGACTGCCCTGCCACAGCAGTTGTTCGATGGGATCGGCATCTGCCTTCATTTTATCTTTACCTCTGGCCTCAGCCTGATCGAGGGTTTGGGTTGATGTTGATGTCATTACCATAGCTGGAGGCCATCTCCGGTTGGCTAAGTTCAATCACAATCCGTCCCAACAGCGGGGGCTCCTGGGGTACAAACCTCCGGCATATGGTGCGGCTGGTGGCGAAGCGGACATTCCATAGGTGAGATCCGCCACAGACCTCTGGAGATCACCTATCATCCCCCCATCAGTTCAAAAGTAGTAGGCTCGCGAGCCTGATATAATTGAGGGGTCCAAACTGGGTGTGCAGCAGGCGATCTGGGTGGATGCGGCATATCGACATTGGTCTCACTTTGTAGAGTGATTCCTTGATCCAACGCGGCTGTCATAACCACGATCTCTTCTGAATTTTGCGTCATGCTGAGTCTGCTATACTGGATGGCGACTAATGGATCAGATATCTAACTTGCCTCAGCAAAAGGAAACACTGACTGTTCTGAATCAGACTCTCTGTACTGAAAGGAAAAACAAGCAGCATTTCAACCAAAAGATCAAACACGGGTATAGCTGAACAACTGTACTCTACTACTGCTGTCCACTGTTTCCCAAAACTCACTGTCCTGAAACACTGAATCGAATACCCGCAGATATAACTGATTCCCAAAATACCGATACTAGTGCCCGCAGGCCGGATACCCAGACTTGCAAACTGGTATATGCATTCCCTGTAGAAATACATGCTACAAGCACATAGCAAGTAAATGAGAGCCAAAACACCCCTATGTTGGGGTAGGGTTTCCCTGTCTTATTTTGTCAGGAGCTAGGGTTTCACTACGCACGCAGCGGTTTCAAACAACCTAACATCGGGTAAGCAACCTGTCCTAATTTGGAATAGTCACTATGGATTCTGAATATGCACTAGGTCGAATGGTCGAAAAGGGTGCCCCGGTAAAACCGGGGTTTGTGTTCCCATACTGGCAGAGCCCGCAACCGGTCAGCCTTATGGCATGCTTTGACAAAGTCAAGCCTCCGGCAGACTGTTCAGGAATAGCAGATGGCCAACACGGTGTCCTAGGCGCACCAATGCACATGCAATGCAAAGAGACACATAAGTGAAATCAAAACAAGATATCACGAGTTCGAGTCAAGCTCTCTAAGCTCCCCAGCAGAGTCGCCAGAAACTGTAGATGTCCCCGAACGCCCCGGGAGGATGAGTCCCGTTCTGTTCTCTTGGGTTTACTACAGTTCGGACTCAAATTGTCACGGTTCTTAATCTTGAACCAAAAAGTCCAAATCCGGCAAATCGTTTTGAGAAACAGATTTTTGAAAAGAAATGCCAAACATGGACTGCTTTGCCAGATACAGAGTCGTCACCTAAATATTTTTTAATGGGGAAATTTAGGAAACCCTGACTCGGTGCCAAAGGCCACGTGTCCGTCATCACCAAAGTTGCCTCGGCTCGGGAGCTTGGGTACGATTGGGAAGGTCAGCTATGAGCACCCCCTCTCGCCCGGTCGAAGACCGGCCTCTACTAACCGTGATCTGATTTTGAAAACGTTATGTGCTCTATTTCGGTTATTAGCCTAGAATTACCATGTTATGCGCACAGCAAACGAATAGACTAGATTGCCTAATTTGGAAATAAGCATTGCATATCCGTTTGTCTTGAAAAACACTTTGAATTGCTACTCGCAAGTAGGCTAAAATACGGATTTCAACGAGTTTTTCCAACTCAGACAATCCAACCTTCACCCACAGGCAATCAAACAGTTTATCACATAAGCATCTAGCCACATGGTAAACATGCTGTCATGATAGCATTCACACACATGCGATATGCTAAAGCATGAAAATACTTACATCGTACTCCGTGCCAAAACAATAAACTAGTTAGCAAACATGCATGGTCCTGGTTCATGTTAAGTTTGACTAATGCAACACATACAGGATGCAATTAGGGCAGGCTCGGCTAACCTAAACATGACATGTGGAATGCAATCAATTGATGCACGTATTCAATTTGGAATTGAAGTACCAATGCAGTTAGCATGATGTACCGAGCCCGGTGCATGCAAGACAAATGTATGGATGCACGCATGCATAGCATAAGGTATGCTAATTAAAACATGCCCTAATCTACCATCATAAGCGGGTAAATAAAAGGGAAGAAAGAAGTGGGGGTTGGAAGGCATGCACACACGCACCCACACTTATTACACATTCGCCCTCGCCCGGAGGGACCAAATAAAGATTACAAATTAATTAACTACGAGCTAATTAATTATTACAAATTGCCTAAGTAGTTAACAAACTAACTAAGCTAGGAAAAACAGTAAATCGCCTCGGGAAGAGTGCCCAATGCAATGCATGCTCGGGTCCTGCTCGGAAGCGCACTACCATACATAGACTGCCTCTGTTTTCCCTGCTCTTCCCCCCTCAAGACTGCCAAAGTCTCTGAATTGCTTCCCTGGACATTGGGAGACACCACCGGCTGAGTAGAATTGACACCGGCAGTGGGATGTGGTCATCGGCTGTTGATGAATCCATCGGCCACCAATTGATTGCCGGTCGGCACTATGTGAAGTCGATCGGCAAAAAGTTCCTGCAGAACCTGTTTGACAGCAGCAGAGGACAGAGCCTTGCATGGCAATGCAATTCAAGCAATGTATGCACTAACCCTATCCCTTATCATGTGTGTGACTCAAAGGACATAGTTCTTTGTTCTCGGACCCACCAATTGCGCATTTCCATGCATGATGGCCCAAGAGACCAAGTTGTGCATTTCCATTTCAAATGTAATGCAATGCACATAGTCAAGCCAAGGAACTTCTACCTCTATCATGGCTTAGTCAGGAGGTGAAGCATGCATGCCAATGCAATGCAATCCTAAGCATGAGCTAGCATGCAATATGAGCATGCAAACAGCAATGCAAAACATGCATCAATCATGCAAGGCATAGACGACAATCATGGAAGGCGAGGGGCAAGCATGTTGATATCAAGCATGTGAGATGTGACCCAAATGTACAAGTATGCAAGGCATGCAATATCACACAAATGGGACCAAGCATGTAACAATATACAAAGTGAGCATGCAACACAAGCTAAGGGGGACTTACACTAATCGGATAGCTCTAAGTTAGGTCCAAAATAGTGGCGAAGCTTAAGAAGATGGGGCCAAACACACATGCACACATGCGCATATATGGTCCAACTCCTAAGGCTCACCAAAGAAGCATTGAACTACACTCGATATGACCACACATGGCAAGACTTAAATGACCAAAAAAGAGTTTTAGCACTAAAACAAAGCCCAAAAGACCACTTAGATGGCATCTAAATGGTTTGAATTCAAAAGCATGCATAATGACCAACATGGAGCATAAGGCACAACCTTTCAAAGCAACAAAGAGACATCCAAGGCAAGCATCAAGCTATCTTAGGGACTGAGATGATGCTATAAATGATGCCAAGCTACTAAGATAACTCAAGCAACGCATGCTCAACACTTCTCATTTTCAAAGCCTACAAGCTAACAATGCAAAGAGGCTATGCAATACATGGCAGTAATGACTAAGCAACTTAAAACAGAGCTAAAGCATACAAAACATGCATTAAAACTTCACAAGCTAAGCCTAAAACATGCTAGAACAATGGTTTACAACCTAAGGCATGTTAAGGCAACAACAGGCATTACATGGTAGGTATGCTAGGCATGCATGGTGTACCAAAACCAACTTAAAACCATGTTATTATGACAATATAAGCATGAAAAAAGCCAAGGCATGCTCAACAAACCCTCAAACATGGTGCTCCTTCAAGAGCCAAAAATGGTCCTTTCAAGGACAATAAGGAAGGGGGTGGCCCTCTCCTTATTGGACTTCAAGGCACATCCTTACCATGAAATCCCTCAAGATTTCAGTGGTGAGGAGGCCCAAACACCAAAGTCCGAAGCTCACTCAAAATGGCACAAAATGGAGCCCCTCAAGGCTTAAGAGGGGTCAACACCTCCAAACCACAAAACACTCTAAACCAACTATTTAGAGGGCCTAAAAAAGAACTTTTTATATTATATACTAAGCTCAAAAACAGTTTAAGATAGGCAAAAAGTATGCAAGAATGGGGTAAAAAGGGGTAAGATTGTTACCCTTGAAGAATCTTCAACAATGGTGGACCAGCCCCTTCCTTGAGCTCAAAACCACCCAAAGAACCTCAAGAACAGCCTCTTAGACCTCAATAGCCAAGGAAAGGTGTGACACTATGTGTTTGTGTGCAATAGTAAGCTTAAACACACACAAGAACACACAAGAGGTAAATATAGAGATAGGAGATATGTATAACCCTAACTCTAATCCAGAGCTTCTCTCACAACTTCTCTAACCAAAATCTCTAACCCTAATGCCAAGAGAGGAACACTCTTCTTATAGGCAACCAATCTTGTAAAGCTTACCAAGGAAGCTAACAAGAAGGCCATCCCTCCATACACGTGTATGGAGGGGAACAAAATGCAAGACAGCTGCCTTAAAATATCTGCAAAAGCAAATGAACAGTAGTCGGCTGCTCAAAATTGCCATTTGGACAAAAATAACTGCCGACCGGCAACAAAGAATGCCGACTGGCAATATACATTGCCGATGGCAACAAAACACCAGCGGGTGGCCTCTAGCCATGGCCGGTGATGTGTGCGAATGCCTCACAAAGTGTTCCCTGCCCCTCCAAGGCAACAAACAAGTGTTTGGTGCAAAACCAGACACTAAACAGTCGGGTTCGGAGATCCTGAAGCAAGGCGCGTAGCCGAGACCTCCGGGAACTCCAAACGAACACAAACATGGATGATCACCGGTGTTCAAACGGTGACGTCCAAGTCTTGAGGACGGTCAAAAATGGGGTGTCTACAGGCACCATAGGAGGTATCTCTACCTCTAGCTCTGGGGCGAGCCTTGAGAAATAGGCGTACACCCATAGCTGCAGAATGTGGCAGGATAACAGTGAGTATATATCAGATTAGTGTAGAAATGTAAAGCGTACAATGTTTATAGTGTATAGAAAATGTACAGTGTGTGTAGTGTATAGATAAGGTAAAGCAGGAAGCAGATTGTGTGCAGTGCAGTGTACAGTGTGTGTAGTATATAGGAAATGCGAAGTAGAAATGTAAAGCAGAAGGGTAGGACATACCTCCCAGGCCCTCTAGTAGCCTCCTAACAGATGCCCACTTCAGCGAGAAGTGGAGCTCAGGTATCTATATAGTGTGGCCAAGCCTGAGCCGCCCCAGTCGTAGAATCGAACGCGAGACAGGTCCACCAAAGCGCTCATGAGGTAGCGCCCAACAGTGTTTGCCCCGTCGGCGAACAGAGTAGTGCCAAACAAGAACATGAGGAAACCCCGAGTGTAGTACTCGGTCTCCTCGCGGGTTGTCGGCGTCATCCCCTTGAAATGATCGATGAACCATGCATATCGCACCATCCCTGATTGGGAGATGGATGGGCGAATCCCTAGCATGTAGATCTGAGCGGCCTCCCATTTGCCCATGTCTGTGTCGTAAGGAATCTAATGACCCCCTACTGCTATGTCGGTGAGCATAGAGAAGTCAAAGGGAGTCATCGCCATCTCCCCTGCTGTAGGGAAGTAGAGGGAATCGATGGTATCCCACCACCTCTCTACTAAAGTGCCCAGTAAAGGCCGGCTCTCGATGAGACGTGAGAGCCCCATGCAAAACGTGCCGAAGCCAGCCTCCTCAATGATGTGACGGACGGTGTTAGGAAGCTCCATATACCAGTCCCTCATGGAGGTGGTCTCCTATCCGCGAAAGGCATGTGAATCCCCTGTAAGCAGGACAAACAAATGCAAGGCAGTGTAAGAAATATAGTGCACAAGTGTGTTTGGGATGAACAGATGAAAGGTAGTGTGAGCTATACAAGAACTGTAACCTACATTGCAGAAAATAAAGAGAAAGTACATACCTCAGAGGCGCAGTGGGATAGATGTGACTCTGGCTCGCGTAGCAAGAGGTCCTCCAGTGCACCTCGTGCAAACCCCTTAAACTGGCAATGTTATCGGGAGGTAGCACATGTACCTCAGGATGATACGTCGGGTCGAACGATCGAACACTGAGTGGCAGGGGCTCGAACTCTGGGTCCATCTCCATCTCCGGAGGAGCTCCGTCGTATGGGATGTCGTCCGCCATCTCGAGAAAGGATGAGAGAATGGTCGAAAATGTGGAAAATGGGTGGGAATGCCAAAAGTCAACAAAAAGTCAACTCTGAGAGAGGAAAAATGGAAGAAAAGGTCAAGGCTTGGAAGGGGCCACGGAAGTCAAGGGTAAGTCAGGGGAAACAAACCCCAAGTGATGGAAATCAAGAAGGGAACCCCGAAATCACTTTTCAATCGGTTCAAAGTATTGTAAACTATGAGGGTTTATCGAATCGGACGTTCGTGGGACGTTGGAAAATGCGCTTGAAGCCCAGATCGGAAGGGGAAAATGGTCTAGAGCAAAAGGGAACTGTTTTTCAGCAAGGGAGAAGTGAAGAAATAGGGTTTGGAACCCTATATTTAAAGACCCGTGGTGAAATGCCAAAATTGCCCCGAATCTGTCATCAGTGGCCGATCGGCCACTAGTGTTGGCCGACCGTGGCGTTATTTTGTGGCCGATGGGTGGCCGGCAGGCCTCTGATACTCTCCTTGGATGTTGTTTTGCTGTTTTGTGCCTTAATCCCTCGAAGAAATTGCAAGGGAAATACATTTTTTAAGCTCAAGTGGCCTCTGCGAAAGCTCCAGACTGTGTTTTCAGTATGTGATGTGATCAGCACGTACGAGGTGTATCCTTTTAACTTGTTGCAACTCCTTCAAGAGGTAAATCGGAGGTTACAACCGAATCGGTCCGGTTAAGATGCGCATTCCTTTACTCGATGTTTTGCATCGAACATGTTATTAATGTTGTATTGAATATGCATTGATTATTGTGCACAGAATGTGTGCATTGCATTGCATTACACAGGTTCTTATATTTGCACAGAACATGCGTGTCACATTGAATATGCATCGTTGATTATTGTTGCATAGAATATGCTTCTATTTCGTTCCTCGCATGATGTGCATGAAGCATGCCTCTCTAAGCATTGTGTCATGGTTATTCGTCTTGCATGGAACATGCATTCCTATCTTGCTGTATCTGTTAAGTTTCTTTCTTGTGTAGGCACGATATTGTATGTACGGTTCATTAGAAGCTGGTGCAACGAGGCGATATTGTATGTACGGTTCATCCAAAGGAATTCCAGGTAAGATCATTCATGTCCTTTGAACCCCCTTATTGGTTAGAAACATTCGGGTACGCCCGATGCTTACACCACTCCTTGTTGGTTAGAAACATTCGGGTACGCCTGGTGTTTACATCACTCCCTGCTTTGGTTAGAATATTCGAGTACACCCGATGTTTATACCACATCCTTTGGTTAGAAGCGTTTGGACGTGTGTCCGACGCTTACAACACCCCTTTGTTGGTTAGAAACACTCGGGTATGCCCAGTGTTTACACCACTCCCTCTGGTTAGAAGCATTCGGGTACGCCCAGTGCTTACACCGCACCTTGTTGGTTAGAAACATTCGGCTACGCCTGATGTTTAGACCACATCCTTTAGTTAGAAGCGTTTGGACGTGTGTCCAACACTTAGACCTCCCCTTTGGTTAGAAGCATTGGGTTGTGTGCCAATGTTTATACCTTGCTTTGGTTAGAAACATTGGGATGTGTGCCCGATGTTTATACCACTCCCCTCTAGTTAGAAGTGTTTGGACGTGTGCCTAATGCTTATACCACCCCTTTGGTTGGAAGCATTGGGTTGCGTGCTTGATGTTTATACCACCCTCTCCAGTTAGAAGCGTTTGGACCGTTTCTCGACGCTTATACCACTCTGCTTTGGTTAGAAACATTGGAACATGCTCTGATGTTTATACCACCCTCCAGTGTTGACACCGCTCACTTTTCCCTCTCGCATGCGGTGCATTAGGACGCTTTGGTTAAATGTATCTGGACGAGTTCCGATGCTTATACCGCTCTTTGTTTTGATTGCATAATGGTTGGATGTCTTTCACCTGTTATTACTGCTCTCTGTGGCTCAGAACCTTAGGGTGTGTCCTTAGGTTCGCACCACTTCTTTCCTTGCTCGTGCCGCATGTTAGGATCTTGTTTGTCGCCTCGGGTGCGTCCGACGGTTGTTGCTCTTTATCTTTCCTGCGTGAGGCGCAGTTAAGATTGCATAATTTTCTTACATCCTTTCTGCATGAAATATGGTTTGGTTCGTTGCTAACTTGCTTCGTTGTTAACTTGCTTATGTACGAGTTTGCTGTAATGTTTCTATGCATGGCGTTTGCATCTAGATGCCTCATTACAGCCCTCATTGCATGGTCATAAGTTATGTTTTGCATCGTGCATGTCATGTGCATCTTGCCCCAGAACTACGCTGGTTTGATTCTTTTCAAAGGGATATGTAGGCAACCTGTGGGTGCAACTGTTCTTTGTTTTGATTGCTTGTTGTCTAAGTCTTCGGCCTTGTCAAAAATAGGTCGTCTCTAGGCTTTGACATTCACTCCCGCCATTTCATGACTTCCGAGTTCTGTCAAAGAAGGACAACTGTAGACACCCCATTTTTTATCGTCCTCAAGACTTGGGCGTCATCGTTTGAACACCTGATGATTTCGCATGCTCGTGTTCGTTTTGAGTCCCTGAAGGTCTCGGCTAAGCGCCTTGCCTTGGAGCCTCTCAGCTTGTCTGTTTTGTGCTTTGTTGTGGACCAAGAGCTTGTTGCTTTGAATCTGGAGGAGAGGGTGGCTTGTCGGCCATCCCCAATGTCCATCGGCCATGGCTTGTGCCTGCCGGCCATTAGTGGTGGCCGGTCGGCTACACTGATGGCTGGTCGGCTAGATTGGTGGCCTGTCGACCGCTAATGATGGCCAACGGCCATTTTTCTCCTTTTTCAGATATTTATTTGCCAGATGTGGCAACTATTGATCACTGATGCTTATCTCCATACACGTGTATGGAGGGATGAAGGCAAGCTTTTGGCTTGTTTTTCTATGTAATTGGGGGTCTCTCTCCCATTTGAGGGGTTACAAAAATTTGTGAGCAAATTTCCTCTCTCTCTCTCTCTCTCTCTAGAATCCTCTCTCTCTTCCTATTTTGTCCCTGAAAGTGAGATTTCTCTACATATTTGCATACAACCCCTGACCAAACACCTTCACCTTGGAGCTGAGGTTCTTGGAGGCCTTGTTTGAGTTCTTAAGGCTAGTTTTAGCTCAAAATTATTGCGGTTTGTTGCTGTGCTTCAAAGGTATAAGACTTTACCTTGTAAGCTTTGTTCTAGTTGCTTGCTTTGCCATCTTTTTACACTATTTTTGCCTTGGTTTTCAACTACAAAAAACTCTGATTTTTAGGCCTTAACATGTTGGTTTGAGCCTATTTTGTGTTAGGGGATTATCTCTCCCTTTTATTCCTTAGCTTGTGAGCTTCTTGCATCATCTTTTAACATACTTTTTGGCCCTTTAAACCACTGAATTCTAGGGGAATTTCAGTGGTAAAAAATTGGTTTTGAGGTCCAAAATAGGAGGGGGTGGCCTCCCCTCCTTATGTCTTGTTTGCAAGTATAGATGGCCTAGCATGTGAGCATGTTTTTCTACCTTTTTATGACTTGATCTTAGAATGTTTTAGCTACTGATTTGGCCTACTTTAGCTCTATTTTGAGCTGTCTTGGTCATATGAGCCATGTTTTGTATAGCTATAGTGCAAATGCCTTCACTAGCTTTGTGTTTTAAGACCCCTAACATGTTCTGCATGTGTTGCTTGCATGTTGTAGCATCATCTAGCATGTGATTTCGGTGCATATAGCTCTGTCACACTCTCACTTATTTCACTCTTTCATTGCTTTTGAGAGTTGTGCCTTGCGCCTTGCTTACGAGCTAACAAATGAGCATGTTTTTCTTGCCTTCTATGCTTCTATCTCAGCATATTTTAGCCTCTGTTTTGGCATGTTTTAGCTCTGTTTTGAGCTAGTTTGGTCATTTGAGCTACATGCCTTTAGTGTAGTGCTCTTCACTAGTTTAATGCTTTTGGCTTTTGAACGTATTGTGCATGTGTTGCTTTTGAGCTTGAGAAATGATAAAGAGGGTAATAGTACACATATTGTTTGAGAATACCTTGCTTTGCCTCTATTTCCTCTCCATTGCAGTAAAAAGGAGAATTCCAGGGAAAGAGTGGCCAACCGGCCACCAGTGGTGGCTGACAGCCACAAACAGTGGCCGACCGACCAGTAGTAGTGGCCGACAGCCACCTATGGTAGTCGACTGGCCATCAGTGGAAAATTTGTTCAAAATGTTCCTGTGTTGGGGAAAAAGCAGTCTGGAATTTGGTGTAACGTTCAGAGATCAAAGCAAAGTGCAAACAGAGGCATCCAAAGGCAAGGCGGTGGATTTTCGGAAGGAAGCCAACCGAGCATGCATGCGTCCCTCGCCCTTGAGGCCATTTAAATGTTTCAATTAGTTAGCGTAGCTAATCTTTTCAATTCAAGTATTGTAATTATTTAATTAGCTTAGATAGTTAGTTAGTTTAATTGCTTTAATTAACTTAGCATAGCTAGTTATTCAATTTGGTTTGTAATTAATTAGCTTAGAATAGTTAATTAGTTGGTTTGTAATAATTAGCTTAGCTTATTTATTCGGACCCTCCTTCGAGAGGGCACAATGTTGTAATAAGTGTGTGAGTGTGTGTGTATGTCTTCCAACCCCACGTCTTTCTCCCTTTTATTTAACCGCTTTCGACGGTTAGTTTATGGTCATGTTTCAATTGGCATACCTTATGCTTGCATGTTTGCATCATTCATTTGTCTTGCATGCACTGAGGCTCGGCGCATCATTCAAACTGCATTGTATTTCAATATACTAATTTAAATACGTGTTTCAAAGCATGATATCAAATTGTTGCATTCATATGCCATCTTAGATAGCCGAGCCTATTAGTTACATATTGCATGTGTTGGATTAGGCTTTTTAACATAGTTAGTATCATGCATTGTTTCTAACTAGCTTTTGTTTTGGCTTGGAGTACACTGTAAGTTTTACGATTTAGCATACTTGCATCAGTGTGAGTGTTTCCATGTTTAGCATGCTTGCCATGAGGCTATTTGCTTAAGTGCTTAACTGCATGAATGCCTGTGGATGAAGGCTTTGTTGCTTGAATTGGAACAATTCGATGATTGTGAGTTTTAAGCCCACTTTGCAAAGTGGCAAACTTATGTTTTAAGCCCACCTAAGGGTGGCAAATCCGCGCTTTAGCCCACCTGAGGGTGGCACTTTCAAACCATTTTCGAAAACAAACATGAGTTGTTTTGTTCCAATTCTAGCGATTTAGTCTATACTTGTATCTATGCATCACATAGTAAAGTTAGCTAATAACCGGATAAGAACACATGAGGTTTATAAAACAACGTATCATGCTTAGTAGAGACCGATCCTTTGATCGGGCGAGCGGGGGTGCTCATTTCATGACTTCCCCTTCCATACCCAAGTTCCCGAGTCGAGCCAACTTTGGTGATGACGAACATGTGGCCTTTGGCATGAGCCAGGGTTTCCTAAATTTCAAATAAATAAAATATTTAGGTGGCGACTCTGTAATCTGGCAAAGCAGTCCAGTTTTGGCATTTTTTTATTCAAAATCTGATTTTCCAAAATGATTTGCTGGATTGGACTATTTGGTGTTTTTCAGTTTCACATTGCACTTGTGAAACTAGATTCAGAACCGTGACAGGAGTCTGAACTGTAACAGACCAATTCATGCCTCTCCGAAAGTGGGGCGCGCGAAGAAAGTCGAGTCTACAAGAATGTTTATGCATGCAGACGGATTTCCACCCAAAAAAACCCACTGTTTGGCTACTAGAATGCCTCTGTTGCACAGTTAGAAAATTGCACATGTTTCCCACCTCAGTTTTTGCTCTGCTCTACTAGAAAAAGGACACTGCCTACCTTAAAAAAGTGGCCGGCAACCTAGAAGTAGCGGCCGGCCACCCACTAAAAGCGGGTTACCGTCCAGTAAAAGTGGCCCGCCGGCCACAGATGTTTGTTCTTTCCTGCAGCAGCAGAGGACAAACAGCGCACAAACCAGAGTGTTTTCAGGGGATGTTTGTCCACCCTGCCTCTTCTTATCAGCAAACAGGTCAAGGGAGAGGTAGGCTTGATTTGCAAGCCATCAATCAACGCAATCTCATTGCGTGATGACTTATGAATCTAGGGACACAATTTCAATAAATGCATAACCAAAGACCAACAAAACCCCCTCCCTATCTTAGATTGTGGTTGACCATGGCAACTTGAACCATTTCATCACTAGCAAGTATGAAATGACCCAAGCTTCCATGTGTTCAATTAACGTTCGATTGAACACCAAACCTTTTATTATCTTGCATCACTTTTAGTTCTAATTTTATTGCTTCATTCCAATTCCCATCCATTCATTAGTTCATTTAAGTCCAACAATGAGCTTTAAGTCCTCTAATGGAAAGGAGCATCAAACAAAGAGTTGTTTTAGGCATGAGAGAGACACCATACCATTGGTAATGAAGCCCCAAAGGGATTAAACCATTAAGCACAATACCTCTATCTCAAGCTTAAAGAAGCAATTAGTTTGAAACAACTTTCAAAACAAAGAAAAAGCTAAGAAAGGAGGGAGGTTGCAGAGGTGATTAAAGATGAATACAAGTATGGAAAGCAAGAAATAAGCACTATCAACTCAAATAGGTTGGTGGCTAAGGCCTAAACTACCAAGCTTATGAGGACCATTACACTACAAGCATGCTATACAAAGCTCAAATGCAATGAACAACTAAGAACAGTCCTAAAACAGTCAAAAATAATGCTGGCCTTAAAACAAAAATAGCTAAAACAATAAGCTACATGGAGCAAATTAAGCTAGTGTAGACACCCCATTTTTGACCGTCCTCAAGACTTGGACGTCACCGTTTGAACACTTGGTGATCATCCATGTTTGTGTTCGTCCTGAGTTCCCGGAGGTCTCGGCCACGCGCCTTGCCTCAGGATCTCTCGACTCGACTGTTTTGTGTTTGGTTTTGCACCAAACACTTGTGTTTTGCCTTTGAGGGGCAGGGAATGGCTTGTTGGCCATCCCCACACATCACCGACCATGGCTTGAGGCCACCGGCTGTGTTTTGTTGCTACCGGCCAAATCTTTGGCCGGTCGGCACTATCTTTGGTCGGTCGACCATCTATTTTGGTCAAATTGCATTTTTGGCTGGTCGACCACTGTGCATCTGCTTTTGCAGATATTTTTTATGCCAGCTGTGCTAGCTGGCATACACTTTGCTCCCCTCCATACACGTGTGTGGAGGGATTTCACTCTTGCTTAGCTTGTTTTGGAAGCTTTGCAAGAGTGAATCTCTATAAGAGGGAGCCTCTTCTCCCTCTATTAGGGTTACAAAAAATTTCCAGAGTTTTAAGTTTTAGGGTTAGGGTTTGTTCATACTCTATCTCTATATCTCTCCCTCTCTTGAGTGTTCTAGGTGTGTTTAGTCTTAGTTTTGTGCACAAACACCTACCATTACACTACACCTTAGTTGCTAAGGCATTAGGGGCTTGTTCTTGGAGCTTTTGGACTTGTTTGGACCTAAGAAGGCTACTGGTCTTCCGTTTTTGAAGGAGGTCTTCAAGGGTAACAATCTTACCCCTTTTCCTCCATTTTTGCATAGCTTTTTTACCTATCTTGAAACTATTTTTAGACTTTGTATATAACTAATAAAATTCTTGTTTTTCATTACTTTAACTAGTTGTTTAAGGGTGTTTTGAGCTTTGAGGTTGTTTACCCCCTCTTAGGCCTTGTTTGGCCTCTTTTTTGTGCTATTTTGGTGAGCTCCGGGACCGCCTTGTTTGGCCTCTTTTTTGTGCTATTTTGGTGAGCTCCGGGACCACTTTGTTTGGGCCTCCTCACCACTGAAATCCAAGATTTCAGTGGTGAGGATGGTGGTTTAAGGTCCTAAGAAGGAGAGGGCCATCCCCTCTCCTTGTTGTCTTTAAACTTGTTATTTTAAGCCTCATGTGTGAGCACCTTGTTTAAGATCATGTTGGCCATGTTTCAGTAGGTATTTGGTAGTATTTTGCCATGTTTTACCTCTGTTTTTACTTGGTTTAGACACACCATGCTTGCTTTGCATACGTGTCTTGTAATGCCATGAATTGCCTTAACATGCCTTGTGCTTTGAGCCTTGTTTCTAGCATGTTTTTGGCTTAGCTTTGTGAAGCTTATATGCATGTTTGATGTGCTTGAGGTCTGTTTTGGGTCATTTGGGTCGTCCATGATTTTCTTTGTATAGCTACCATGTAATCTCCCTTTTGAGCCTTGAGTGTTGACCCCTCTCATGCTTTACTTGCACTATTTCAGTGGTTTGGAACCACTTGTCATGTTATTTCAGTCCTCATGGTGTGTTTGTATGCTTGCATTTGATGTCCCTTTAATGCTTTATAAGATTGTCATCTTATGCTCCATGTTTGTGCCTTCATGCATGCCATCATGTTTAGGCCTCTAGGATACCATGTCATTGTGTTTTTAGCTTTGTTTTAACATCCTAAAACTCTGATTTTGGTTGTTCAATTCATGCCATGTTTGGTTTTGTTAAGGGTAGTTCAATACCTCCTTGGTAAGCCTAAGTCCTTGGGCTTGGTTGCATGTCTTGCTTGCATTGATAGGTTGATTTGGCATCATCCCTCATGTGTATTTCAGAGCTTAATATGCATGCCATTTGTCCATGTTTGCATCCTCTTAAGTGTGCTTGAGAGTTGTCTCTTTATGCTTAAATGTTGGTCCATTTGCATGCATGTTTATATGTATAATTGTACTTCATTTCCCTAGCAATGGCCACTGTTTTGGACTTGGTTGAGAGCTGTCCACTTCGGTTTAAGACCATTCTAGCATATGGTTGCATGCTCGCCTTGTGTATTGTTACAAATTTGGCCTTGTTCCATGTTTGTCACATTGCATATTTGCATGCTTAGGTTGTAATGCATTTGGCATGCATTGTACTTAGCATGTTGTCCATGTTGCATCTTGCATGTTTGCATGATTAAGATTACACTTTGCATGTTTGCTAGCTTGCACACTTGCTCTCATGCCCATGTTGCATGCTAGCTCACATGCCTAGATTGCATTGCATTGGCACGCATTGCCTTGCCTCTTGAATTGAGTATGATAGAGGTTGGGTTTTATTTGTTTGTTTGATGTGCATTTCATTTGAAATCAAAATGCATAACTTGGTTTCTTAGGCAATCACGCATTAAAATGCGCAATAGGTGGTCCGAGAATCAAAGACCATACCCCTTTGAGCCACAGACATGATAAGGGATGTGTTGGTGCATACATTTGCTTGAAATGCATTGCCATGCCTTGTTTTGCCCTCTGCTGCTGTCAAAATAGGATTCTGCAGGAAGCTTTGGCTGGCCGGCCATCTTTAGTGCCGACCGACCAACAATTGGTGGCCGAGAGCTCAACCAGTGGTCGATGACCACTCCCTCATGGCCGGTGACCATTTCCCCTGGCCGGTGGCATCCCACAGGGTTCATAGAGTGAACCTTGGGATTTGTGCAATCATCAGAGGAGCAGAGCAGGAAAACAGAGGCAGCTTGTGCATGGCAGTGGACTTCCGAGCGGAGCCGAGCACACATTGCATTAGGCCCTCTTCCTAAGGCTGTTTACTGCTTTTTTAACTTAGTTAATTTGCTTAACTAGTTAATTGTCTGTAATATTTAATTAGCTTGTAGGTTAGTTAAATTGTATTATTCTTTTGGTCCCTCCGAGCGAGGGCGAATTTGTAATAAGTGTGGGTGCGTGTGTGCATGTCTTCCAACCCCCACTTCTTTCTCCCTTTTACTTACCTGCTTTGATGGTTAGTATTAGGACATATTTAAATTAGCATACCTTATGCTATGCATGCATGCATCATTCATTAGTATTACATGCACCGGGCTCGGCGCATTATGCTAACTGCATAGTATTTCAAATCTAACTTGAATACGTGCTACTTGTTGCATTCCACATGCCATCCTAGGATTAGCCGAGCCTATTCTAGTGACATTCTGTATGCGTTGCATTAGCCACTTAACATGGACTTGGATCATGCATGATTGCTAACATGTTCTTTGTTTTCGGCTCGGAGTACAATGTAAGTATTTATACTTTAGCATCTCGCATGAGTGTGAATGTTAACATGACAGCATGCTTACCATATGGCTAAATGCTTAATTGATAAACTGCCTGAATGCCTGTGGGTGAAGGTTGGATTGTTTGAGTTGGAACGACTCGTTGAAATCCGTGTTTTAGCCTACTTGCGAGTAGCAAATTTCAAACCATTTCCTAAACGAAACGGATATGCAATGCTTTTTCCAAATTAGGTGATCTAGTCTATACTTGTTTTGCTGTGCGCATCACATAGTAATTCTAGCTAATTAATCGGAATAAGAACGCATGTGTTTTCAAAAACAAGATATCATGATTAGTAGAGGCCGATCTTCGGATCGGGCGAGAGGGGGTGCTCATAGCTGACCTTCCCCAATCGTACCCAAGTTCCCGAGCCGAGGCAACTTTGGTGATGACGGACACGTGGCCTTAGGCAAATGAGTCAGGGTTTCCTAAATTCCCCCATTAAAAAAATATTTAGGTGGCGACTCTGTATCTGGCAAACCAGTCCATGTTTGGCACTTCTTTCTAAAAATCTATTTTCTCAAAACGATTTGCCGGATTTGGACTCTTTGGTTCAGATTAAGAACCGTGACAATTCGAGTCCGAACTGTAGCACAGAGGCCCTCATGGGTGCGTCTACAGCTAGTAAGAAAGCACAAGGAGGGGAGGCAACCCCTCCACTTTTGGGACTTCAAAACATGATTTTTGCCTCTGAAAATCAGTGGTAAAGAGCTCAAAAAAAAAGGTGACGAGAAGGTGGGAAACACAAGGGCAAAGGCCTTAGAAGCATGGTTCAAAGAAGGGTTATCAACCCCTCTACCTTTAATGGCCTTAAACCACAAGTTTCAGCCCAAAAACACAGGTAATAAATAGCTAAAAAACAGTGAGAAAAGATGAGAAGAAGATAGTATAAAGATGGTACAAAAGCACTAGAAGGTATACCTCTTGAAGAGGAATGAACCCTTGAGTTATAAACCATCAATTTCACACTCTCAAGTGCCTCAAGAGATAAAATTCAAGCCAAAATCACGTTAGCAAGGAACTCTCTAGGTTTGGTTTAGAGTGTTTGAGCAAAGACTATGTAAGTTTCAAGAGAGAGAGAGATTTGTAGAGAGGGAGAATTTTGCTCTTCTGAAAATATTTTCTCACTCCTCAATTTTTCCAACCTTGAAACCAAAAGGGGAGGTCATCTATATATAAAAAACCATGTGTCTATCTCGAAAATATCTATATACAACCAGCTAGAATGGTGCATGCACATAGGGGGACAGTTGGCAGAAAATATCTGAGTTTTTGCACGAGTGGCCGGCAGGCCACATTAGTGGGTGGCAAGCCACACTAGTGGACGGCAGGTCCCTAGAGGCATAGGCCTGAAAAACCACTGTTTTGATCTAAAACAAGGCACAAGGTTTGAAGGTTCAAAGCTGAGGTTTTCTGCTGAGGAAGTCAAGCATTCAACAAGTGTACACATTTATCATTGAGTGATCAATCAGTGGCGCCTTAAAAATGGGGTGTCTACACTTTGGTTTATGTTTTCATTCGCTTATCACTTGTTAGCGTTCATTCAAGTATCGCAGTGCATTGTTCATTGCATGATCGTAAGTTATGTTTTCTGCATATCATTTTGCATTCCGCCCTTGAACTACATAGGTTTGATTCTTTGCAAAGGGATACGTAGGCAACCTTCATGTTCAACCTTTGGCAATTGTATTTTGATTTGTTTTCTTGCCCAATTCTTACGGCCTCGTCAAAAGGGTTGTCTCTGAGCTTTGACATTCACTCACGTCATTTCATGACTTCGAGCTCTGTCAAAGAGGAGCAACTGTAGACACCCCATTTTTTACCGCAAGTAAGACTTAGGCGCTTGGTCTAGAGCACTCGATGATGAAAATGGCAATGTGTATCGTTCAAATTCTCAACGAAGGAATCCAAGCTCGGGCCCCTAAACAATCCCTAAATCTTCCATATTTACCTTGTTTGCACCCTAGAGGTTCGTTTTTGAACATTGTGCCACTCTACACTAAGCCTGAAATAGAGGAACATGGGAGCACATCATGTGCCGGCCGTACTCCATTGGGAGCTGGCTGGCCCTTTTTGGCAAGAAACACTATTCTGGGCGGGAATCAGCCAGCTGTCCTTTTTTGAAGATATTTTTGACCTTTTTGGCCCAAATTCTATAAATACGAGGTCATATATCTGTTTTGAGGGTTGAACAATTTCTAGAAAGCTTATACACACAAGAGAGAGCTCCTTTTCCTACACAAGACACCTTGAGCAAACCTATCACTCTTAACTTATATCCATACACCATATATCACCTTGTATCATAACCTTAGAGCCTTGGTTGAGCTTTGAGAATCACAATTCAAGCTTGAGAGTGAGTTTGAACCAAGTTTGATCAACAACCAAAAGCTTTCCTTCTTTGAGAGGTATAAGCTTACTACCTCTTCTCTTTCTTTCTTTTCTACCTCTTGTTACCTATTTCTTGTGTGTTTGTATTGTCTTGAGCTTATTTCAAGTGTTTAAGCTTGGGTTTGGATAGCTACCATAGGGTAGAGAGAGTTTGCACTCTTTCTTGCACCTTAACTTATAGCTCAAACCCCTTGTTTTACACTCTTTTCTTTGCTTTTCAAATTGATTTTCAGAGTTTAAAAGAGGCTTAAAACATGCTTTGAGGTTTCAAAAAGTGGAGGGGTTAGCCACCCCTCATTGTTCTTGCTTACTAGCCTTGTTTTTCCTTGCTTTTGTTTAACTTTTTAGGCTCTTTTCATGAACTCTGAACCACTATTTTTTACTTGTTAGGGGTTGTTTTAGGGCTATCCTAGGTCATTTAATTAGTTTAAGCTTTGATTAGTTTGCTTGTTGTATCATAAGTACTCATAGCTTGCTTGTTGTGTTATGTTATTCTTAGCTCTTCTTTGTTTATTTTCCATGTCAAGAGTCTAATTTTAATAAGTAACTTGGCACTCATCTCTGCAACCTCCCTCTTTTCTTCTTTTACTTTGTTTGAGAGGTTTTCAAACGGTTGATAGTTATTCAAAGCATGAGCTAGAGACCTATGCTTAATGGCTTAACCTCTATTGAGGTTCATCGTCAACGGCATGGTCTCTCTTTCATGTTGAGAATCACTTCCCGTTTGACATTCTTCTCATTTTAGTGGACTTAATCATCATTTTGGACAAATGGATCAAAGAATGGCAAAGACTAATAAAATTGGCCTAAAATCAATGAAACTGACATAAAGAAAATGTTTAGAGTTGGTTGGATTCGGACGGACGTTATGTCGAGTCCATCACTCTGAGAATCATCACTTATCGATCCATGGTATGTTGCTGAGACTTAGAGCGAGTCTACTTTCCCCTTTGAGTCTTCATGATAAGAAGGGAAGGGTGTTGTTTTTTTTATTACATTTATTAATTTTGTCCAAACGTGTTCGGAACCATCAAGCCATTAACTTGTGCTCGTTGGTGGTTTCGGGCATGATATTACTCTTTTCTTGAGTTTCCCATGACAGAGAATGATAAAAGGGACAAACAGGGCCTAGAAAGGCTCTGTCTACACTGTTCTCACCTCAAAGCACAAAAACACTTTTTGCATGAAATTAAGGTACAACTGGCTCTCTTTGGTGCCAGCCGGCTCTCATTTGGGGCTAGCCAGCTCGCTCTCAATGTGTGGAAAATAGAGGCATTTTTGTAGAAGCAGGGGGTAGTGACTGAGGGTGAGGCAGATAGTGCAGTTTCTGGACACTGCGCATGCAATCATTATGTATCCTTTGTTGATATTAATGTTGTAAATTAATGATCTTATTCTTGTGTAATTCATTATTAGTGTTGTAATTCATCATTATTATATGCTTTGTTTATTTGTGACTTCTTATAGTTTGCTCATTGTTGTAATAAATTCAATAGCTTGTTTATTGTTTAAAGTTTTCATTCAATTTGTAATAGCTAGTTAATTTAATTAAGTAGAATTTGTAATAGTTAGTTGATTTGGACATTTGGACGCTCATTCGGACCCTCTTGCATGAGGGCACAAATATGTAATAAGTGTGCATGTCTTCTAACCCCACGTCTTTCTTCATTTTATTTACCCACTTACAATGGTAGCATAAAGCATCATGTTTTATTAAGCATTCCCATGTTTGCATACACTCATCTCATATACATCGGGTTCGACTCATCATACTAACCAATGACAATTTCAGTTTCTGTGGGGAAGTGGTTTGGAAATACTCTTCTGATCCTAGGGGACGCTCGTGATCCTCAGCTAGTCACCTAAAAAGGAATAAACACTCCGGTCGGGGGTGCCGGAATTAGCACTCTGGCGGGCAAGTCAATCTCTACACTCTGGATTACTTGTATTTTAAGTTAAGCGTAATGGTTCTCACATACCTTTCTCTGACTGATGATCCTGTATTTATATTATTCTCTTTGGGCCCTAGGGCCAGGCCCATGCTTGATCCTTTACATGTACTTCTACTCGGCCTTTGCTCTACTGATTGGAAAGCCGATTATTTTATTCGGCTCTTCAATTGACTAGGATCAATGCCGAATAAAGATTATGTCCTGGACTAGACTCGTCCATTCGTCCTATTGATCCAATGAAATTTGGCTCCCACAATTGCCCCCCAAACACCCCACTAGCGTCAGTTTGGTCGGCGTGTTTGGCTTCGAGCCTGGAAAGTCAAAAATTCGGCGGCTAATCCTCCTCCCAATGCATGTCAGAATGCGTATACGCTTTTTGGTCATTATAACGATTTCCTGCCCTTTCGTACACTGCCTCCATTTAATGTGATTTAAAATTGTCTCTTCGAATGTATGTTTTGAATACTCAAAAATATCTGGTTCGCCTTATAGTACAACTCTTTCACTTCGCGGCTTCTGCAACTTCTTGTTTCTCGTTCTCCCATTCATCTCCTGTAAGTTTTCTTCTCTTTCACTTCTAATCCCACTTCCTTGTTTGCTTTTAGTTTCCCATAATCCTTGGGCTGGCCGTGATGGCAAAACATCTGAAGGAGCTCCTTTCAGCGAATCGAATCTCCAGTTTTTTACGCCATTTTTCCTTCCCCGATGACGTCCATCTGTCACTTTTGGCAGACAACACCACTGATATGGAGAGGGATGATGAGAGCACAATCGTCTTTCCTCTCCTGTCAATTGCTGAGGGCAGAGTCCGCTTTCCCCTTCACCCATTTTTTAGGGTCGTTCTTTGACACTAGAGTCTAATCCCTTCCCAACCCAACGTAAATTTTTTTTGCATCATAATGGGGATTGTAGAGCTAAACCGGCGTCTTAGGATTAATTTAGGTATACCCGCCGTTCGGCATTGTTATGTCCTAGCCAAATCTACTGGCCAGCTAGGACGCTACTTTCTTAGAGCCAAGGATACTGATCATCACTTAATGACTATGCTTGCCAGCTCTGGCAAGCATGTCGATGACGTGATGGTCGTTGTCCAAGGCAATTGGGAATTCGGCGAGGGTGAAAATCGTCTAGACCCCGTGCCAAGGCGAAAAGGCGAACCAGGTGGCCGATTAGATCACTTTTGTTTCTGTTACTACAATATCTGTATTCGGCACTATATACATCTAATCACTTTGTTTATATAGGCAGTGACTTGAAGAGAGTATTGGCTTCAGACGACGACGCTGTGCTCACAGAACTTAAAACCACGCTATAGTTCGTCAGCCGTCCAAACCTTCAAAAACAAGCGAGGGCGGCCCACATTCTCCTGCGGTACGAGCCGACTTACATGACATTTTCGGCGGCAGACAACATTCCAATTCAGTGAGGCGACAACCATCTTACACCCCTTATCTTCTCCAGCTTCAAGAAGTTAAGGCAGATTGGTTTAGAAACATCTGATTCGGAGCACGTAGAAGAACAAGCGGCCGAACCAATCGCTGAGGACCCGGACCAGTTGGCAACGGAGGTTGATGAAGCTCTTAACTCGGTCTTTGAGGAAGCCAGACTCAACTCGTCCAACCCTCTGTCCACATCAGGCCAAGGGGATGCCTCCTTCGAAGATATTTTTATAAATTTGGGAGACCTTCCCAGCGTTTATTCTGAGGGTATGGCTGGGGAAAGTCTTACGCAGTTGGCACGAAAGAAAAACGCCGAACGTATGGCCGCCCGACGAAAAGCCGAGTCCATCCATTCTGGAGCTACCCTGACTGAATCTTTCGAGCCTATTATTGTAGAAGAAACGGCTCAAGCTCATGTGGCCGAGATGGAGAAGGATGCCGAACGGCCGATTCCAAAAGAACGGGGAGAAAAACGTACTGCTGAGAGTGAGGCCGGCTCTGAGGAGAACCCCGTTGATAAATGACCACGCTTAGAGGAGTTGGATGTGGTTGCTCATTTTGTTGTTGAACCAAAGATAAAAAACATGTTGATCTCCTTTGAAGCGTCGGCCTTGAAAGATCCAGCTATGGCGTTGAGCTTGGCTGCCTCGGTTTCATTGCCGGCTGACACGGCAACCTTTCGGGCGAAGTTGGATTTGGTAGCAATAGCACTTGCTGCCCAATCGCCCCTTCTGGTATGTGACTTGATCCTAACTCCTTGTTTTGGTTTGGTTTGCACACGGTATCTCTCGGTATGTGACGATCCCAAGTTATTTTGCAGACGGTTGGATGGATAGCCGAAATAGGCCACTGCCAGCATAATGCCCTCAATGTATGTTTTTGTAAACATGTTTTGTTTTCTTAGTAGACATTTATTTGCTTGGGGTAATCTTCATGTATAAAATGATGACTATGCTGTATTCAATTTATGAATAAATATTTCCCTTGCCTTGAATTATTTCATGTATTTAATTGTGGTTATCGATGAAGATTACTGTTTTGTTTTTTGTATTTTGGGTAAAACTGTTGTTGTCTGTCGCGCGGTAGATAAACGTTCGCATACACTTGCCAATTAGATAACTAAGGGTTAATAAATGTGATCAGATTAATAAATGTGATCTTGCCAAATATCATTAGTTTATGGGGCTTAGGTTTTTGGCTGATCAGATTAATAAGTCTGCCCTTGCCCCAGCCAATGTATGAACTCCGAAAGCCGAATATCATTAGTTCATGGAGTGGCTGCGGCACAAATCGATCGGCGTCGAAAGCTGAATATATCTTCTAGATTGGAATGAATCAACAATGCCGAATATTGGTGGTTACAGAAGTGCGCGCAATGATGATGTCGCCTTGGGAGTGGGGTGCACTCCTATGTGATTAAAAAGGGGGTGAGAGATTCCATCTGAGTTTCATAAAGCGACTCGATTCTGCTCATCCTCCGTGGCCGGAAAAGTATGAATGTCAGCCAGACTTTTCTTTAATAGTAAGGGAGAGGGCAGGACTCTGGTGGAGCTGGACTCATCAATGAATCGAGGTGGCGAGCCTCCCTGTACGGGAGGCAGGGTATCTGCAGAGCACGAGAGGTGCCACTCTCGGCATCAACGGAGCAGGTCACCAAGGAAGAAGAAGCGCCAGCGGGGAGCTCCTCTCGTTTGCGAAGTGAGGCCAGTGGACCACCACACCCATTGAGCTTTTCTATTTTTGTTGGGAACAAACCGATGACAAAGGCAGATTCCATCATCCGTTACCCGAACGTGGCGGTCGAATTTGCACGACAGATCTTTCTGCCAGAAGTCCAGCAGTCAATGGTCGGTCGACCTGACTTCGAGGTGTTTCAAGAGGGCGTTCATGGGGCGGTGAAAGGGTTGTACACCGCCTATGAAATCGGCATGCGCTTTCGTGCTGCGCGACGAGAAATAGAGAAGAAGGATGAACGTATTCAAAATTTGGAAGCTTGTATGGAAGCGGCTGAGCGCGAGCTAAGGAAGGTCAAGGCCGGTCAAACGCAACCAGTCGGACAAGCTAACCCAGTTATGGAAGAGAGGGTGACCCAGTGCCTTATCAGTAATGCAATTGCCGATCGTCATACGGAGAGCATGTTCGCCATAGAGTCCGCGAAGGGGAGGGCTTATGAAAAAGGCTTCCATGAAGGCCGGAAAGTAGGGATAGAGAAGACCAGGGAAAAGTTCGTCGAGGAAGTTTGCCGATGTGAAAATCGTGGATTTAAACACGGTTAGATCAAGGCACTTCAAGGCACGGAGGCTCTCCGAGCAGCAGGCGTTGATTCAGCGTTGCTGCTGTACCAACGTGATCACTTCCCCTTTTCCTCCATTTGAAGTCGAGAAGAGTGACGACGAGGGCAACGCCGGATAAAAGTAGTCATTGTAATGCTCAATGTAGATGTTATAAACATTGCAATGCAAAATTATGTAATTATTGGCTAATTGAATAATAGTACATTTTTTACTTCATGTGTTTTCAAGTGTTAGCGTACTTTCTAATTATATTAGTACACTGCATGCCAATCGATTAATCTAAGGACATATTTTATTTTGAATGTTCGCATGTTTCAACCTTCGATTATACGGCATGTTTCACCACACGTTTATACGGCTTGTCCCATTTCATTTTGAATGTCTACATGTTTTAGCCTTCAATTATACGGCTTGCCCCATTACATTTTGAATGCCAATATCCACAAAGGGGATCCAAATCCGGAGACTTGGCCAATTATAATATCCACAAAGGGTGCTCCAAATCCGGAGGCTTACTCGGCCTAAAGGTGTCATGCACCAGTGGGGCTCCAAATCCGGAGACTTGTTTCAGCCAATCGTGATATCCACGAAGGGCGCTCCGAATCTGGAGACTTGTATTGGCCAATCGTGATATCCACGAAGGGCGCTCTAAATCCGAAGGCTTAATTGGCCCAAAGGTGTCATGCACCGATGGGGCTCCAAATTCGGAGACTTGGCCAATCGTGATATCCACAAAGGGTATCCGAGTCCGGAGGCTTAATCGGCCTAAAGGGGTCATGCACCAATGGGGCTCCAAATTCGAAGACTTGGCCAATCATGATATCCACAAAAGGCGCTCCGAATCTGGAGGCTTAATCAGCCCAAAGGTGTTACGCACCGATGGGGCTCCAAATCCAGAGACTTGTTTCGGCCAATCGTGATATCTACGAAGGGCGCTCCGAATCCGGAGACTTGATCGACCCAAAGGTGTCATGTACCAATGGGGCTCCGAATTTGGAGACTTGGCCAATCGTGATATCCATGAGGGGCGCTTAGAATCCGGAGGCTTAATTGGCCCAAAGGTGTCATGCACCGATGGGGTTCCGAATCCGAAGACTTGTTTCGACCAATCATGATATCCACGAAGGGCGCTCGAATCCGGAGACTTGTATTGGCCAATCGTGAAATCCACGAAGGGCAACCCGAATCCGGGCGCTTAATCGGCCCAAAGGTGTCATGCACCGATGGGGCTCCGAATCCGGAGACTTGTATTGGCCAATCGTCATATCCACGAAGGGCGCTCTGAATCCAGAGGCTTAATCGGCCCAAATGTGTCATACACCGGTGGGGCTCCGAATCCGGAGACCTGTGAACTGAATTACGCGATGGAGAAATGAGAAACTTTGCATTGCAAAAGTGAAATATGTACAAGTATCAAGCCCCACAAGTCGGGTCAATGATAGAATTTACGTAAATGCGTTGAATTCCAAGGTCGTGGCAGACTCCTTCCAGACATGTCTTTGAGCCGAGATGCCCCTACTCCTGCGATCGAATCGACCTGATAGGGGCCATCCCAGTTAGGACCCAATTTTCCATCAGCTGGTTTCCTGGCAGCTGGGAGTACTTTCTTCGGAACCAACTCTCCTAGTGTGTAGCGGCGCAGCTGGACATGTTGATTATACGACTTAGCAAGCTGCTGTTGATACCGTGCCATGGATGCAAGGGCACAGTCTCTTCGTTCTTCAATCAGAGTCAAATCCAAGGCCATCATCATGTCGTGTTGGCCCATATCAAAAACTTTCGATTTCAAGGTTGGGAGGCCGATCTCCAGGGGTATGATTGCCTGGGTTCCAAAGCATAGAGCAAACGACGTTTCTCCAGTAAATCACCTCGGCGTAGTTCGATGAGCCTACAACACACTCGGCAATTCTTCAACCCATTTTCCTTTAGCTCTCTCCGGCCTCTTCTTGATGCCATCCAAGATAGATTTGTTAGAGGCTTCAGCTTGACCATTGCTTTGTGGATAAGCCGGCGTGGAAAAGTAAGGCCAGATACCATACTTGCTATACAACTCTTGGTAGATGCCACAATCAAACTGGGTGCCGTTGTCTGAGATAAGTGCTCTTAGAATGCCGAATCGTGTTATGATATTTCTCCAAACAAAATGCTTCACGTCGGTATCTCGGATGTGCGTTAGTGCCTCCGCTTCTACCCATTTTGTAAAATAGTCTGTCGCGCCAATCAAAAATCGCTTGTTACCCGGGGCATGAGGTAGTGGTTCGACGATGTCAAGTCCCCATTGGGCGAACAGCCAAGGACTGGTTATGGAGCTTAGCTCTTCAGCAGGCAAGTGGGTCAAATGAGAGAACTTCTGGCACTGTTCACACTTTTTCACGTAACATTTGGCATCGGCTCTCATTGTCGGCCAGTAATACCCTTGTGTTACGACTCGATGAGCCAAAGAGCGCCCGCCAGAATGGGCGCCACAACTACCTTCATGTATTTTAGTCAGAACCTCTTCGACTTTGTCCGGATACACGCATTCCAAATATGGACCAGAAAGGGATTTTTTATAAAGCTTTCCTCGCAAGGCTTTGTTTCGTAGCTTGTGCGCTTCTTTCTTGTCCTCTGAGAGCTGTTCGGAAGACAGGAATGCAGCAATGGGATCCATCCAACTTGGTCCAGATTCTATGACATTAACCTGGACTTCATCCGAAGGGCCAATGCTTGGCTTCGGGATGAAACCCACTTCGATGGTCCGTTTAATCTCTAAGTTA
This sequence comes from Camellia japonica, assembly GCA_030407325.1. Classification (NCBI taxonomy): domain Eukaryota; kingdom Viridiplantae; phylum Streptophyta; class Magnoliopsida; order Ericales; family Theaceae; genus Camellia; species Camellia japonica. Next base: position 113,388,784 of record JAPPVO010000019.1, read on the forward strand.
ATGGCGGAGGCTAGGCAAGCTAGGGCATCTGCATGTGTGTTCTAATCACGTGTTATCTGATTCAATTCGTGATGGTCAAATTTTGCCAGCAAGGAGTTAGCCATTTTCATGTAAGCCATCATATGGTCGTTTCTTGCCGCGTACTCCCCCTTTAGCTGATTGATCACCAGTTTTGAATCGCAAAATACAAGCAAACGCCGAGCACCCAGAAGATGTGCATTTCGCAAACCGGTTAGAAGGGCTTCGTATTCGGCTTCGTTATTTGATGCTTCGAAGTCGAGCTTGACCGCCTGCTCAATTATTGCGCCGTCGGGAGCCATGATTACTACTCCGGCCCACTGCCCTGTTGATTGGATGATCCATCACAATACAACTACCAAATGTCCCCAACATAAATTCTCCAGTTAAGCTTTGGTCGAATTTCATCAGACTTGAAGTCGGCAAGACCCCCAGTGAATTCGGCGACAAAGTCGGCAAGCACCTGTCCCTTGATTGAGGTTCTAGATAGAAACTGAATATCGTACTGGCCGAGTTCAAGAGCCTACTTTGAAACACGTCCTGATGTTTCTGCACTACATAGTACTGATCAGAGGGGATAATCTGTTTGCACCCCGATGCTATGCCCCTGGAAGTAATGCATCAGTTTTCTTGCCGCCATGACTAGGGCTAGGATGAGTTTTTCCAGCGGAAGGTAGCGTGTCTCGGCGTCAACCATTGCCTTGCTCACATAATACACTGGCCGCTGCTCCCTCAACTCTTCCTTTATCAGTACGGTGTTGACGGCCTGGTCAGAAATTGCCAGATACAAAATGAGCTGGTCGCCTGCCGAAGGTGTTGTCAAGAGTGGAACTGATCGGAGATAGGTCTTGAGGCCGTTGAAAGCAGCTTCGCACTCAGCAGACCATTCAAAAGCCTTGCCCTGCCGTAGTGTATGAAAGAATTGTTGGCAGCGATCTGTGGACCAACTGATGAACCTGTTGAGTGCAGCAGCCATCCCTATCAACTTTTGAACCTCTTTTACTGAATGAGGGGAGCCGAGCTCCAAGATTCCTGTGATTTGCCTCGGGTTGGCTTTGATTCCTCGGTGGTTGACAATGTAACCCAAGAATTTGCCAGAGCCGATCCCAAACGCACATTTTGAAGCGTTCAGCTTCATTTTGTATTTGCGTAAAATGCCGAATGTCTCTTCCAGATCGGCTAGATGAGTTTGATCTTCTTTGGACTTGACTACCATGTCATCAATGTATACTTCCATAGTTTGGCCGAGTTGCTCCTCGAACATGGCAGTGACCAGTCTTTGGTAAGTTGCCCCTGTATTCTTCAGCCCAAAGGCATAACCTTATAGCAGTAGGTTCCTCTTAGGGTGAGGAATGCAGTTTTGTCTTGGTCCTCTGGATGCATGGCGATTTGATGGTAGCCTCTGTAAGAATTGAGGAAGCTCATACGCTTATGGCGTGCTGTCGCATCTACAAGTTGGTCAATTCTGGGTAAGGGAAAACAATCCTTGGGGTAGGTTTTGTTTACGTTGGTGAAATCAACACGCACTCGCCAAGTCCCATTTTTCTTCTTCACAACCACAATATTAAAGAGCCATGTAGGGTAGGTCACTTCCCTGATTGCCCCGGCGTCGAGCAACCTGTCAACCTCCTCAACAACGGCGGCAGTGTGTTCTGCGGCTGATCGTCGGCTTTTCTGAATGATCGGCTTACATTTAGGGTCAACATTCAAACGGTGTTGCGAGACAGACGGATCTATACCCGGCATCTCATATGGAGTCCATGCAAAGACATCAAGGTTGTTGAGTAGGAAGGAAATTAGCTGCTGCCTGTCGGCATGATTCAGGAAGGCGCCGACCATGAAGAACCTGTCTGGGTTTCCGTCGATTTCAACTCGATCTAGGGCTTCCGTGGCCTTTTCACTTGGGAGCCGCCCAACATCGTCGAGGTTCTCCCGATCCGGCACCTCAATAGAATTCACTTGCAACTTCTTTGGCGTGTGCTGATTTCTAGGAGCCACGGATTTGCTCAATGCTGCGTTCTGTCGGGAAGCATAGTAGCTGATGATAGGTGCTTGGCACGGCCTGCATAGTATGCAACCAAGTTCACCCCATGATGAGATTATACGGTGATGGTAGCTTGACGACCAAGAATTCCACATCCACTGTTCGGGAGCCCGCTCAGATGGATAGTGTGATTTTCCCCAACGGGTATTCTGGATTGGCATTGAAGCCGAATAGTGGATAAAGAGCCGGAGAAAGATCCGATTCAGAGAAGCTGAGTTTGGTGAATGTCTTGCAATACATAACTTCCGATGTGCTCCCCGGATCAATGAGTACGCGCTCAACGGTGAATCGGTTTACGCGTAACTCGATCACCAAGGGATCGATGTGGGGAAGTGTCACTCCGGCCAAATTTGAATCATCAAAAGCAATGCTCACAGCTTCATGGGGCCATTTAGCCGGAGTGAGTTGATTTTGAGGGTCGGGATTCGACTGAATCGTATGCACCGCAGATGACATTGGCAGGTTGTATATCATATGGATCACGCCGAGTGGAGGGGAATCCTGTCTTAAGGCTATTGCTTTGGTTGAGTTTCCTTTTTGGATGTATTGTTGTAGCCGACCATCTTGTGCCAATTCCTCCAGGTGATCCTTCAATGCGTAACAACTCTTAGTATCATGGCCGTGATCCTTGTGATGCTCACACCGCCTATCCCATCTTCTCGTTTCGGGAGGTCCCACCATTTTGGATGGCCATTTGAAGAACGAAAGGTGTTAGGCTTTGGACATAACCGCACTGATCGGCTCTGACAACTCTGTGTATTTCTTGTCGGCGCGCCTTGTGCGCCTGCCATCGACTTGCAGTTGTTCATTTCCTTGGTGGGGGCATTGGTCGCTCGATCGGCACGAATCCCGTCTCTTGTCCCGTTTAGCCCAATGTCGCGGTTCGGGGCTCTGAGGTGGTACGGAACTTATCGGCTGAGCAATTTCAGAAGGGGTCGTCTTGTTGGCCACATTTCGGGCTTTAACTTGCAAGGCGTCATCCTCTACTTTGCAATATTCCTCAACTTTCTTCATCAATGACCAGACTATTTTGGGGGGTCTTCTAGTCAAGGAGCTGAGGAGAGCACTATTAGGATGCAAACCCATTTTGAAGGCGGTGATGGCCATGGAGTTGTTGCAAGCGTCATCAACAAGATTAAAGCACTCTCAGTAGCGTGCCGAATACGCTCTTAGTGTTTCTCCTGGCTGGATCTGCATTGCCAGCTTGTTTCGGCTGGACCTTGTTGGTTATGAATCTAGCCCTGAAGGATTTCTGTAATTGATGGAAGCTCTTAATCGAAGCCGGCTCCAGTTTATAATACCACCTGACAGCCAATGGTCCCAAACTGCTGGGAAATATTCAGCACATAAGGGCCTTGTCGTCTGCATGCAATGTCATGGCTTGCTTGTAGTGACAGATGTGATCGGTGGGGTCTGATTTTCCATCATAGAGAGTGAACGACGGAGCTTTGAAATTTTTAGGCAGGACCGCCCTTGCGATCCATCATACAAAGGGATCATGCTGGTCTTCTTCATCTAAACTGTTTCTTCTTTGCTTATGCCTTATACGTACACTATCTTCAGAAGAACTGGTAGCTTCGAGTCGACCTTTCTTTTTGGGCTCCGGGGATAAGGAGTCAGAGTCATTGTCAGTGTCTTGTTGTCGGGCTCGAGGTCGTTGACCACCTGCCCTCAGAGGTCGTTCCGGATCTTGGCGTACAGCTTGTTTGGACTTCGCTACTTCCAAGGCCAAATCCTGACGGAGACGTTCATTCTCAGCGATCATGTTCTCCAACCTCTGTTCGTTTTGCTTTGCTTTGCTTGCTCCATAATCACTTGCATTGCCTTTTGTGTTGATGTCGAGGGTGAACCGAAGTTTAAGGCCCTTCTTGCAGTAATATTCTCTGGCCCAAGCATGTTGCTTGGAGTGGTTTCATCTTGCGGTGTAGGGTCGACAGTGACTGCCGGAGGATCTTCCGTCACGCCCGCCATGGATGTGCTTGAGTATTCCCACAGACGGCACCAATTGTGGGGAAGTGGTTTGGAAATACTCTTCTGATCCTGGGGGATGCTCATGATCCTCAGCTAGTCACTTGAAAAGGAATGAACACTTCGGTCGGGGGTGCCGGAATTAGCACTCCGATGGGCAAGTCAGTCTCTACACTTTGGATTACTTATATTTTAAGTTAAGCGTTAATGGTTCTCACATACCTTTCTCTGACTGATGATCCTGTATTTATATTATTCTCTTTGGGCCCTAGGGCCAAGCCCATGCTCGATCCTTTACATGTACTTCTACTCGGCCTTTGCTCTACTGATTGGAAAGCTGATTATTTTATTCGGCTCTTCAATTGACTAGGATCAATGCCGAATAAAGATTATGTCATGGACTGGACTCGTCCATTCGTCCCTATTGATCTAATGAAATTCGGCTCCCATAGTTTCCTTATTTGAGAATGTGATTTATCACATGTCTTGAATTGAGTCATATACCATGCTCAAAGCCAAGCCTATAAAAATTACATTAATGTGTGCGTTGCATTAGTCAAGTTGCATTGTTTAAGAACACGCATGTTTTCTAATCATTTTGCTTTATTGTGGCTTGCTTCGGAGTACTAGGTGAGCACTTAGTGCTTTAGCAGATCGCATGTGTGTGATTGTTGCCATATTGTAGCTTGACTTTTCGTGCCCCCTTTCGGAAGGCGAATAAGCCCTATAGTATCGGACTTCCGTGGTTCTGAATTTGATCTCACAACTGCAATGTGAAATAGATAAACACCAAAGAATCCAAATCCGACAAATCTTTTGGAAAATCGATTTTGAATCAAATTGCCAAAAATGGACTACTTTGTCAAATATAGAATCGCCACCTAAATATTTTTGAGAAATTTAGGAAACCCATGACTCATACCAAAGGCCACGTGTCCGTCATCACCAAGATTGTCTCAGCTCGGGAACTTAGGTACGAGAGGGGAAGGTCATGGATTGAGCACCCCCACTCGCCCGATCAAAGATCGGCCTCTACTAATCAAGATATGATCTTATTTACATTATATGCTCTTGTTCCGATTATTAGGCTAACATTACTATGAGATGCGCACACAGGAATAGACTAATTTGCAAAAATTGGAATATTTGATTTCTTGTTCATTTTTGAAAATTGTTTACGAATGTGCCACTTGAAAAAGGGGGCTCAAATGAACATTACTCAAATTATTCCAATTCAAGCAACTAGCCTTCATCCACAGGCATTCAAATAGTTTATCACTTAAGCACTTAGCCTCATGGTAAACATGTTTTGACATGGCAACACTAACATACAATGCAATATGCTAAAACAAATAAAAGCTCACATACTACTTCAAGCCAAAAAACGAAGATGAGAGAGCTAGAAAAATGCATGATCCTAACTATGTAATGTGACTAATGCAACACATGCAATATGCAATTACTAAGCTCGGCTACTAATATGGCATATGAATCAATTTGATAGCATGCAGTTTAAGAACCTTTTTCAAAGAAGTATTAACTAACAATGCAAGTTAGAATGATGCGCCAAGCTCAATGTATGCAATACAAGTGGATGTAAGGCATGAGAGATGCTAAACAAAACATGATGCCCTAAATTAACCAACATAAGCTAATAAATAAAAGGGAGAAAGACGTGGGGTTGGAAGACATACACATTATTACAAGTTTGTGTGCCCTCACGCAGGAGGGTCCGAGTGAATAATCTAGCTAGGCTAATTACTATGACTTAACTAACTATTACAAAAGGAAATGAATAAATTAGCTAAGCTACTTAACTAATTATTACAACAACAAATTAATTAACTATTCTAGTTAACTAACTAATTATTACAAGACAAAATTAAATAACTAGTCTGGCTAACTAATTATTTACAACACTTTACAAAATTAACTAGCTACAACTAATTAATTACAACATATATCAAAACTAAGTAATTAAACTAAACGACCTCGGGAAGTGAAGAGTGCTCATGCATGCACGCGGATTTCCACTTGAAAAAGCCACTGTGTCGCTACCAGGAAGCCTCTGTTCCACAGTAGAACACTTGCACTGTTTTTCCTCCTCAAAAACAAATCTGTTCCATTTCCAAAAGCTACTGCTAGATTTTGCAAATGTGGTCAGCAAGCTAGAAGTAGTGGCTTGCCGGCCACAAATGATGGCCTGCCAGCCACAGAAAGTGGCCATCCGGCCACTAATGCTTGATTCTTCCTGCTACAACAGAGAGTAAATAGAGCAAGAATCGGGTATTCTCAAGGGTTGTTTGCACAACTTACCCCTCCTTATCATCGAACAACTCAAAGGAGTGGCAAATTTGATTCACAAACCATCAATCGATGCAATTTCATTGCATGATGGCCCGTGAACCAAAGCGTGCAAGTTCAATAAATACAACAAATAAGACTCTCAAACCTCCTCCCTATCATGGATGATCAAGGGAAATGGTTGACAATGACTCTTGAACCATTTACATCACTAACAAGTATGAAACGATTCAAGACTCAAGGGTTCAATTAACGTCTGATTGAACCCAAACAAATTATTATCTTGCATCACTTTTAGTCCCAATTTTATTACTTCATTTTAATTACCAACCATTCCTTAACCAATTGAGTCCAAAAGTGAGCTCTAAGTCCTCTAATGGAAAGGAGTACCAAACCAAGAGTTGTTTTAGGCATGAGAGAAGTGTCATGCTGTAGACGTCCCCGAACGCCCCGGGAGGGTATGAGTCCCCCGTTCCGTTCATTTTGGGCTCACTACAATTCAGGACTCTAATTGTCACGGTTCTTAATCTGAACCAAAGAGTCCAAACCTAGCAAATCGTTTTAAGAAATTAGATTTTTGAAAGAAGTGCCAAACATGGACTGCTTTGCCAGATACAGAGTCGCCACCTAAATATTTTATTTTTGGGAAATTTAGGAAACCTTGACTCGTTTGCCTAAGGCCACGTGTCCGTCATCACCAAAGTTGCCTCGACTCTAGAACTTGGGTACGATTGGGGAAGGTCACTTCATGAGCACCCCGCTCGCCCGATCAAAGATCAGCCTCTACTAAACATGATATCTAGTTTTGAAAGCATTGTGCGTTCTTAATCCGGTTATTAGCCTAGATTTACTATGTGATGTGCACAGCATACAAGTATAGACCGGGTCGCCTGAATTGGAACAAAACATTTCATGTTTGTTTTTGAAAGATGGTTTGCTACTCGCAAGTAGGCTTAAAATGCAGATTTTGCCACCCTCAGGTGGGCTTAGAAAAGATGGTTTTGCCACTATCAAGTGGGCTTAAAACTCACAGTCAATGCATTGTTCCAATCCAAATAACCTAACCTTCACCCACAGGCATTTAGGCAGTTATATCACATAAGCAAATAGCCTCATGGTAAGCATGCTATTCATGGCAGTCACTCACACGCGTGCAAGGATGCTAAAGCATAAAAACTTACCGAGTACTCCAAGCCAAAAACAGAAGCTAATTAGAAATCCATGCATGATCCTAATTATACAGAATTGTCTAATGCAACACATGCAAAAATGCAACTATAGTAGGCTCGGCTATTCTAAACATGGCATATGGAATGCTACAGCTAACATGTATTCAACTTAGAATTGAAATACGAATGCAGTTAGTATGATGCGCCGAGCCCGGTGCATGCAAAACAGATAATGAATGCAAACATGCTATCATATGTATGCTAAATGAAACATGCCTAATCTAACCATCATAAGCGGGTAAATAAAAGGGAAGAAAGATGTGGGGTTGGAAGACATACATCACACACACGCACACTTATTACAACATTGCCCGCGCAGAGGGTCCGAAAGAATAATATACAGTCCCAAATAAATACAGTCCGAATAAGTACAAAACCCTATTTAATTAACAAATTAAACTAGGAAAGCTGTAAATTGGCATGCAAGCCAGGGACTGCCTCGACTCCGCTCCGGATGATGAATGATGCATGTTCGGCGCGGAAATCCATCGCGATGTCCCAATTAGCCTCTGTTTGCAATTGTTCTTGGAAAGCGCGCCAAGCTCCGGAAGGCTGCTGGTTTTTGATTTGCTGTAACAGAGAGCAGGAAAGGGGCATGGCAATGTATTTTCACATATGTATGCACGACTACTCTTCAAGGAGTGTAGTCTTCGATCCTCGTGCCACCAATCACGCATCTCAATGCATGATGGCTGAGGAGTCGAATTGCACGACTTAATATGGAATGAATGCACAGATAAACACAACAAGACCGAGACTCCATCATGGATAATCCGGAGTGTCGGTGACTGGGGAATTGAGACACATTCCGTCACTCGGAGTACGAAACGTACCTCGTTTCCCGTGCTCGGGCCAACTCCTATCCCAAACACAATGCAATATGCATGACATGCATGAATGCAACTAAGATACAACCTAACATGCACAATGCTATGAAATGGCATACACGATGCACGAGGTACCATGGCATACACAATGCGCTAGCATACAACCTAGCATACACAATGCTATGAAATGAAATGGCATACACAATGCATAATGGACTTACACCAACATGAGTGGACCTCAGCCACACTCACATAGGAGGCCATTAGGATGGAAATAAGACACTCGAGATGCGTGCACGCGTGCACGCGAACCGAGGACCGACCCTAAGGCATGAATGCCACTCTACCAAAGCATGGCAAAGCATGGAATATGGCATACAAACATGAAAATTTCAGCGCTAAAACATGATGCTAAACAGCCCCGAAACATGGCAATATGGCACCCGATGCATGAGATGAACCCCGAAACACAAGACTAGGCATACGCAATGACCTATAGCTATACAAAGCATGCATTATTTGATCATGAAGCATGAAGACAGAGTCAAGGCAGTCCCAAAACATGAACTTTTCCATTTAAAGTATGGCCAAAAGGTGCTAGCAAGGTTGCTTAAAATAGCATGCAAATTGGACCAACAAACATGGATTACATGGCAAGTACATGAAGCAAGTGAGCACTCACCAAACAAGAAAAAATCAGTGAATAAAACATGCCAAAATATGCCCAAATAACCATGGAAATGCAACCAACACATGCACAAATAAGGAGTTCCTTTAGAGGGCATACAAAGGGATTCTTAAGCACATACAAGATAGACATGTGGCAGCCCTAAATCAACTTTAAAAATCAAATATGATAGTCTTAAAACTCACCAAATTGACCCTGAAATGTGACTAAGAAGCATGCGAGATAGGGTCGCTTTGGAAGGCCAAAATGGCCACCAAACAAGTCAAGGTGAGAGGGGGTCACCCCCCTCTAATTTGGAGGCTCAAAACAGGATCAAAGCCACTGGAAATCCACTGGATTCCAGTGGCTAGAAGGTCAAATAAGGCATGCAACAAGGGCTAAGATGTAAGGCTCAAAATGGAAGGCAACCAAGCATACAAGATAGCATATGACCTCAAACCTTAATAAAATATGAAGATGATGTCAAAACAAGCCTTTTTCCAGTTTACAACAAGTCTCAAAAATGGACACAAATAAGGCTAATCTATCATGCAAAAATGGCCCTAAAAGAGAGAATAGAGGTAAGAGGCAGCAGCTGGCCCCAAATGGCAAGGAGCCCTTCAACAAAGTTGAAGAGGGGCTTAAAAAAAGGCACTTTACAGTTTACATCAAGCCACGAGAATAAACACAAGTGAGGCTAAACTATCATGCAAGAAAAGGCCTAAAAGGGGGATAAAGAAGCAAGGGGTAGCTGCTGGCCTCAAACAGAGGAGAGCCCTTCAACAAAGTTGAAGAGGGGCTCAAAACAAGGTGATTCACAGTTTATGACCAAGCCCAAAAAAGCTAACAAATAAGCCTAAAATACTATGCAAATATAGGCCTAAAAGAGAGTTTAAACACAAAGGGTAAGAAGGAAGCCTCAAACTGGGAAAGGCCCTTAATCAAACATGAAAAGGAGGTCAAAATATGACTATTTTCAGTTTGGGTCGGAGCCCAAAAATGTAAGCACAAAGAGCTAAGAAAGCATGCAAAAATAAGCTCAAAAGAGGGAAAATAAGACTCACCCTTGTAGAACCAAGCTTGAATAACTTTTGGACCAGGTTTGGGAGCTCTTGACCTCTGGAAGACAGCCTCAAGTTGCTGGAATGGATGTTGGAGGTATGGTACTATGAGTTGTAGTGTAAAATGGTGTAGGACTTGAGGGGTTTTGATGCTTGGAATAGAGAGGGAGAAAGATTGAATGCAAGAGCCTTAGAACAATTTTTTGTAACCCTCAAAACACAGCTGGGGGTGCTGGTTATATAGGCAAAAGAGTGGAGGAAAAGGGGGGAAAATTGAATTCAAATTTCCCCTCCAAAAGTTCCCCCCTCGGATACAGAATCTGGGGGGGAAAGGAGGGTGTATCTGCAAGGAACAAGGTGTGGGGAGCATGGCCGGCCAGTTTCTGGGAGCTCAGGTGGCCGGTCGGCCACCTCCCTTGGCCGGTCAGCCAAGGTCAAAAGGGTCAATGAGAATTAGTGGCCGGCTACCCCATATTGGTGGCCTCCCATGTGTGCACAACACAGCTATGTGGTTGAAACCCTGAAAAAGTGAACCAGGAGAGAGAAAATCCAACTTTTCAGAGGGGTTCAAAAGGGTCAGGAAGGGTTAATGGCCAGCCATGTCATATTGGTGGCCTTCCAGGTGTGTACAACACAAATATGTGGTTGATGGCCCAAAAAAAGTGGCCCGGGGGTGGTCAACATCAGCTTTCTAGTGAGAAAAACGGGCGACGGAGAGCGTTGAAGGAATAAAGCTGGTCCTCAGAACAATTGCTGGCCTCCCACTCTTCTGCGACCTTCATAACAATGAAAATAAGGTCCCTGCCAAAAAAGAACTCAAACCGATGCAAATCGATGGTTCGAGGGCCAAAACAAGCAGCCCGGGGCCCCAAAAACTGATTGTTAAGCACCAGAGGTGGTGTTCGACCACGAAGTTGGTCTCTCGGACCACAGTGTCCCTCAAAAGGGAGGAAATAAGATATATGCCAAGAACCGGAGCAAACGGAGGTGGTTAAGCGGTCCCGAACCGAGGCACACGGCCGACGGCTTCGAAAACTGGGAACCGGGCTTTGAAATGGGAAAAATGGCCTACGACCACGAAACGTAGCCTACGGCCACTGAGAGATGATCTACGAGACCTCTCCCTACGGAGAAAACGGGGCCTGGTTCGCAAATCGAGGCAAAGCACAGAAAAGCCCGGAAGTCAGGAGACAAGGCTCACGGTCGAGACTCTGAAACTTCAAGACGAGCGCGATGTGCAACATCACCAAGCGCTCAATCGGTGACGTCTGAGTCTTAAGGTCGGTCAAAAATGGGGTGTCTACAGTTGCCCCTCTTTGATAGAACTCGGAAGTCACGAGTGACGGGAGTGAATGTCAAAGCCCGGAGACGACCCATTTTCGACAGGGCCGAAGACTTAGACAAACATACAAGATAAACCAAAAATGCGCCCGCAGGCAAGCCCGCAGGCAAGGGGCAAAATGCAAAGCAACATGCACAAGCCAGATGTAACTCAATGATCATGCAAATGCAGCAAGCTGTAATGAAGCAAGTATTCACAAATAGATGCAACAGTTTTAAGCAAGGATGCAAAGCAAACAACTACATTTCATGCAGTTAAGAATGCGGAGAATTGTTCAACTCTCGCGGCGTCTCACACGGAGAAGATACGGTACCTGCGCGGTTCGTCTGGTCGCACCAGCCTCAAATGAGACGTACATACAATATCGTGCCTGAAAAATGAAGAAACTTAACAAGCACAATATATTTATCAACATATGTTCAACGTGATATCGAATGTAGGCACACGTGGTGTCGATGGACAGGTGCGTCGCAACGCGAGAAGAAACGCGTGTGACAACGCGAGTTTAAGCACGGGGGCAAGGTAATACCAAGGAAACGTGCATAACAACGCAAGTATATGCATGAGAATACAAGTGATGTGCATAACAATGTAGAACAAGTGTAAACTCGAATGCACATTTTGAAATGAAACAACGAGCATAGCAATGCGCGTTTCGGCGAGGGTGATTCAATGCGGCCTCCGCTTCACCTCCCGGAGGGGTCACAACATATTCAAAAGGATACATCTTGCTTTTGATGAGTACTGATGAGCCACGCATCGAAAGTTGAAGTTGAAGTTTCGGCGGAGCGATTTCGCGACGGAAAGTGCACTTCTCTTGTACTTTTTCAGGTCCCGGGGACTCCAATCATCACCAAAATTTGCAGAGAGCTTGGAGGCCACCTTGGGAAGGCTGCCGGCCAGGTATGGTTCAAGGGAGGCTGCCAGCCAGGGGTAAGGGAGTGGGGTGGCCGGCCTGCCAGAAAAGGTGGCCGGCCGGCCACCTAGCCCAGATTCGGGGCAGTTTTGTCTTTTCACTCTCTTTTCTTTAAATATACTCATCCAAACACTTTGTGCTCACAAGTGCAGCTCCGAAAACATCCTCTCTACCTTCCCAAACCATTTTCTCTCTCAGATCTGCGCTCTATACACGTTTTCCAACGCCCCACGCAAGTTGTTTTCGCGAAATCTTTCAGTTTTCGTCACTTTGGACCGATTAAATTTTGATTTCGGAGCTTCTTTTCTCATTTTCGCCACTTGAGGTGAGTTTGTCTCAATATTTGGAAGATTTTCTCGGGAGTTGACTTTTGTTGACTTTTTCATTTCCCGAGAGTTGACTTTTGTTGACTTTTTCCAATTTTGGCCCATTTTGCTCATTTTTGCTCCTTTTTGCAGATTTTTCGAAATGGCGGGTCATTTTCCATATGCGGAGGTCCTCCAAGTGCCAGGGGTGATCCGGATATTACGGCTCTGCCCCCGAGAGTTCGGCCATTCGATCTGCGAGGTATCGTCCTCAGGAGCACGTCCTCCCACAGGCGGTTTTCTACCATTTCACTGACTTTGATGATCGAGCACCTGGGGATCTGATTTTGCGGGAGCCAAAGTCTCACCTCTCTCACGAGGCACGAGAGGTATTTACTTTACTTTTACATTTTCTGCAATGTGTTCTGCATTTTCCGTGTATTTCGTGCCTTCACTATGTTTATCTGCCCATTTCAAGCACACAGCTTGTTTTGAACGTTTAGCCCATAGCATCGTATTCGTTGGCATTTTGGACACACAGTTCAAACACTCTGTCTTTCTGAACATGCAGCCCATAGATTGATTGTGAACACACAGCACACACTGATTGAGGGTAGAACACGCAGCCCAAACCCTGATTTTCTGAACACAGCCGAATTGACGGTGAACACGTAGCACACACTGATTGAGGGTTGAACACGCAGCCCAAACTGATTGAGATGAACACACAGTCCATTGTTGAGGTGAACACACAACACACTGATTGAGGGTTGAACACGCAGCCCAAACTTTGAGACGAACACGCAGCTCACTAGTTCTGAAATCTGAACGCACAACTCAAATACTTGATGATGAACACACAGCTCACACTTTGAGATGAACACACAGCCCACTGATTGAGAGTAGAACACGCAACCCAAACTCTGTATTTCTGAACACACAGCTCGTTGTTACAGCACACACTGATTGAGAGTAGAACGCGCAGCCCAAACTCTGTATTTCTGAACACACAACTCGTCGTTGAGGTGAACACACAGCACACACTTGTCGAGAGTAGAACACGCAGCCCAAACTCTGTATTTTTGAACACACAGCTCGTTGTTGAGGTGAACACACAGCACACACTTGTCGAGAGTAGAACACGCAGCCTAAACTCTGTATTTCTGAACACACAGCTCGTCGTTGAGGTAAACACACAGCACACACTTGTCGAGAGTAGAACACACAGCCCAAACTCTGTATTTTATTTAATTTTGCACACAGCTCATACATTTCACTTGCACGCAGCTTATTCATTTTACTTGCACACAGCTTACTCATTTTATTTGCACATAGCTTTATTTATTTCTTTCTGAAACTGAATGCATATGTTCATCTTGAACGCAGGTGACTGCTCGGACCGTGCGAGGATACGGCTCCATCACGGCGAGAGAGTGGTATGCCGAGCTCCCGGGGCTGTCCAGGATTTGGTTGATGTGGCAGGGTTCGGACTTTTTGCACTGGGATCTCTCGCTGTCCCGCTAGTGACATTGATGGGTGTTCTGGTAGAGAGATGGTGGGACACCACCAACTCCTTTCATTTTTTTGCCACTGGGATCTGACCATGACCCCTTTTGACTTTGCCGTACTGACTGGCCTTGATGTGGGGCGTTGGCCATCCCATATGACGAGGATATGGCGAGTGGGAGGCCGCTTGGTTATACTTATTGGGGGCCTACCCGCCAGTTGATCGATCTTCGGGCAGAGTTCGATACACCTGGTTCTCTTCCCATTTCACGAGGCCAGAGATGGAGCCTAAGACCCCTAAGGAGGTGGCACAGTATGCTCGTGGATTCTTGATGTTCCTCTTCGGCACCACTCTGTTTGCCGATAGGGGAAATACTGTCGGGCTTTACCTGCTGAGCGCTCTAGTGGACCTATCACAGGTCGGTAGATATGACTGGGGTGGTGCCAACCTGGCTACTTTATACTGTTATATGAGCGCGACCTCCCGCGGACGGGGGAATATGGTTGGCGGCTATTGGAGGGCTGGGAGGTACTTTCTGCCCTCTTGACCTACGTTTCTGCTTCTCATTATATGTATATTGCACTCACGGCGCACTTTACATTCTGTACCATGCACTTTGCTCTCAGCATTTGTATTTACATTCTGCACTCAGCATTCTGTATTCTGATGGCTATTGCTCTGTCTCTCACAGTTATGGGTCTATGTATACTTCCCGATACTAGCCCTAGAGCTTATGGTGGAGGTGCCCCTCACGACTCCATTTTCACTTGTATTTGAGGGCCAGTATCGGCCGAGAGCTCGGGAGTCTTTTCTCTATCTGTGACGGTATTTTGACACCGTGCGGACATCAGAGGTATTTCAGAACTCTCAGTTCTTCATGTTTTCAATCTTTGATTTGTTTGCAATTTCTGATTAGTTCATGCACTGGTCATCCGCAGATTACATGGCAGCCTTGGGCGCCTTTAGGTACAGACCTCCGATTCCAGTTTGCCGGAGCGTGGGGCGCCACTCGGTACAGGATTTATGTTTGGGCCAGTTGGTAGAGCCTGGTTCCTCGGAATCGCTTCTTGCGTCAGGTATGGGGCTACGCTGAGCAGGACATTCCTTCAGCGCCTCCAGATGATATGCGGACCGCCGATAGGCTCTCACTCCAGGGGTCGTTGATGCTATGCTAGGTACCGATGCCTTCCTACATCTGGAGCAGGGGGAGTACGCGACTTACCGCCACACCTACTTGATGCCTCCGCTGACGGGAGTCCGTACCCCGACGAGGAGATCTGCTGTATGCCTTCATCGAGCCGGGCTCGGGCTGCAGGTCCCTTCCACTAGCAGGGCTGGTACATCTAGAGGGGGGTGGACTGTTTCCCCCGGTTCCTCCGACTTATCATCACCCTGGATGGCCGGATATGCCGACTGAGTTGATGGGATGGCAATATGGGACCACTTCCCCGATTCCGATTCCGATAGAGCCTCCGATGCCTGGCCATCGATACGTCAGTGACCCTGACTCACCACCGGTATGTTCCGCTGTTTTCCATTCATCACACAGATTTTGGCATTTGTTTATTCATTGATGTCTTGAACTTGTTTCTGCAGCCACCTCGGGAGTACATGGATGAGGTGCTCGGATGGTAGCCTCGCTCGAGGGCATGGTCCTGCGGAGAGAGGCGCAGTTGTCCATCATGGGCTTCCAGGTATACTTCTGATGACATGCTGAGTTTGGACATTTTACTGCATTGATAGGTTGTCTGTGTAGAGCACATCTGACACACACCACATTTCATACTGTATCTGCATGCACCCACTCTCTATATCTGATATACATGTTCCGGCTGATGTATTCAAATTGCATTTTTCATTTTCAGATGCCTCCAGTGTATGCTCAGTCACAGGCCGGGCCATCTAGGCCTTCCCGGGGAGCTGGGCCATCTAGGCCTTCTCGAGGAGCAGGGAGAGGGGAGTCGTCTCACGGACGAGGCAGACGCAGGGCACACATCATAGAGGAGGAGCCCGAGGAGGAGGAGGAGGCTGCAGATCGCCAGTCAGAGACATCTGCTGACAGAGAGGGTGGCTCTGATCCCGGTTCTAGTAGCGGAGAAGGATCCTGAAGGTGACAGCTCCGACTCAGACGATGATGCTGGTGGTGCAGAGGCTGCTTCACAGAAGAGGATGAAGAGGGCCTCTTATTCCTACTCTTGAGAGCATTGATGCAGCTGTTCCCTGTTTTATTTACCTTTTTGCTAGTAGTTTGTAGCACATTGCATTTTGTTAGGCAATTTTATTATTTTGTAAAATTTGTACCCTTGTTGTAAAACATGATGGAATAAAACAGCTTTTGAAAAAGTGTTTGTATTTTACACTCTTAGCATCATATCGCATCATTTTGCACCAAAATGAGATTTGAATGGAAATGTTCATGGTGTATTTGCCCAGTCAGGTAGTGAACCGACACAACAAACTAAACAACTCAACTTACTAAGAAATAACAAAACCTTAGCAAGTTTACAACTCGATAAGCAAAACAACAAAGTTGACGACTCGAAATAAGGCACAACAAAATTAAACAAAAAGTAACAACTCGATGCACGAAACTCGACAGCTCGACAAACTTAACAACTCGATAAGCAAAACAACAACTCGATAAGCAAGACAACAACTCGATAAGCAAGACTTAACAACAACTCATAAACAAAGTGTATTTCGGACGATCTGGGTGACGGAACGCATCCGAAACTGAGGGAAATGGAGGCCTTTGACACCCCGATGCATGGAAATGCTTGGAACTTCCTTCTAGAGGTAAAACAGGACCAAAGGCACACATTGGAGCATGGCCGGCCAGCTTTTTGCATTTGAAGGAGAAAGGTGGCCGGCCTGCTAGGAAAGGTGGCCGGCCGGCCACTAGCCCAGCAACCACCAAATTTTTGACACGTGTCCCCCGAACAGTGCCTTATCCTCTTTAAAAGTCCTAGCTCCGTGGCTCATTCATTCCATCTAGTTTTGCATCAAAATGGAGGCGTTTCTCATCGAAAATCTCGCAGCTTGGATCGCTTCTCTAGATGGCTCGGAAAAGCTGAACTTCCGGGGTTTCGGCTTGAATGCACTATTCACGCTGAGCCGCACTCCGCTGCACCTTCCCTTCCTTCTTGCCGCGGCGAGGTTTTGGAACCCGGTGACGCATGTGTTTAGCTTCGGCGGGCAAGAGGTATGTCCAACTTTCGAAGATTTTCAAGTTTTAATGGAATTTGAACGTCATGAAGAGATCTTGCCCTAGTTTCGCTTTGGCCACGCCCAAGCTTTAGGGCGGATGTGTGGGCTCACCATACATGACGCTCGGTCTCTGATCTGTAATGGGGAACTGGACATCCTCGGCTTGATTCATCGCTTTTCTGATGCCGGTGACCGCGGCAACCATTATTGGCAAGGTTTTCGGCAACACGCCCTCTGCTTGTGCATGCTGTCTCACTTTCTGCTTGCCCCGGGCTTCGGTGGATCTAGCATTCGTCTGATTGAAGTTGCTCAAGGCTTGAAAGAAGGAAAGAGCTGCATCGCCATGACATTAGCCGAGACACTGATGGGCTTAGATGCTTTCTATCGCCGGGAGACGACCAGATTCGCGGGGAGTCCACTACTGCTGCAGGTAATGTTTCCCACCCAACCTCACATATATCTTGCTCACATCACTCGGCCCTCAGGCTCGTTTTTCTCACAAAACCCTTTTCTTACTTTTCTCTCATCGCACGTCTCTCTATTCTTTATTCTCTCATTTTTCATCCCTCCCCAGGTATGGTTGATGGATAAATTGCAGGTTGTGGACTCTTGCCCAGCCTACTCAGCCCGTGGCTACTTCTTTCGACAACGCCTAGTCGATGCCCCTGATGAGGGATGGTGGTTTGACTGGATGTGCAATTTGTCGGCAGATCGCATTGCTTGGCGCTGTCCTTGGCTCAATCTCCGGCATGAGCTATAGCATGTCCCGGCTGATCGGGATCCAGTTGATTGGTCTGACTCACTGTGTGTTCTACTTTCCGTTCCGGTTTCTACGCCAGTTCGGTCATGATCAGACTTGCCCGCCTGAGGGGATTGAGTACCCGGCTGCTTTCCCGGTCGAGGCGCACAGCTTGCCCGGTATGCCACAGCATGGAGAACTAGAGAGCTCCTGGCCCCCGCTCCCACTTTCAGTTGCACTTTGTCTGATGAGTGCTTGGATTGGCTCAATGAAGAGGCGCAGATTGGGCCCAGCTTGGCATCAGAGGCTTCGACCAGCTCTGGGAGGGGGCGCAGGGACACCTGACTTGACTATGCCCCGGATTTATTGCTTTACTAGTACTTTCAAGTTTTCTTTATGATTGTAATAAAAAGCAACTTCAATTTGTATGCAAGAGCAGGAGAACTCTGTTTTGAAATCAATGAAATTGAAGGTTGTGGTACTGAAAATTTTCCGCTTTGGTCCAAAAATGGTCTTAGTTGTAAAAAGATTATTTGAACAAAGTCAACTTTTATTAAAACTTTTCAAAACCATTTTCGATATGGATCAGAACTGGACACGCCTGAGATCTGTCACTGAGATGCACAACCCCGGATCCTAGCAACTGGAAAGTTGCCCCTAGTCTGAATAGTACCGCAGCACTGCACAGCAACGGAAAGTTGCCCCTAGTCTAAGAAGCACTGCACCGGAGATTACGATGAATGCTGATGGACAAAGATGACTGAGATGATCAAATGGACAAAGTTGATCGGGGAAAAGTTTATGGCTGAACTTCAGGATGAAGTTGCCTACGTATCCCAAAGATGGGAATCAAGCCTTACGTAGTTCAGGCTCAGGTTCACTCGAGTATTTTCGCTCTCCTTTTACGCTCTAACTTTTGCCAAGGCCGCCCTTTGCGGGTTTTCAACCTTGCGAGCTCAGTTTTTATAATTTCAAATTTTTTGTGCTCTGAGTTTTGCCTAGGTCGCCCTTTCGGGTTTTCGGCCTAGCGAGCCTCTCAAGGGTAATATTTCTTCAACTTGTCCATATTGATCGGTTGTGAAAACTCCAAGCCATCTAGATCCATCAGAACCACAGCTCCACCTGACCAGATAGACTTAATGATGTAGGGGCCAGTCCAATTAGGTCTGAACTTGCCCCTTGGGTCGTGGATGGGAGCTCGGTTATCCTTGAGTACCAAATCTCCTTCCTTTAGATTCCTGGACTTCACTTTCTTGTTGAAAGCCCGGGCAATTCTGCGTTGATAACCTTGAACGTGGTACAGTGCTTTCAGTCTTCTCTCATCAAAGAGCATGAGTTCCTCAAACCTGCTCTGCTGCCAATCTGCTTCGGCTATTTGACACTCAGCCAATACTCGCAATGACGGAACCTCAATCTCGATGGGTAGAACGGCCTCCATCCCATAAACTAATGAATACGGAGTCGCCCCAGTAGAAGTTCTGATTGAAGTCCGGTAGCCCCACAGAGCAAACGGCAGCTTATCTGGCCAGTCCCGGTAGGTTTCCACCATCTTCTGCAATATGTGTTTGATGTTCTTGTTGGCGGCCTCAACCGCTCCATTGGTTTGCGGCCGATAGGTAGACGACTTATGAAAAGCCACGTTGTATTTTTCCAACAAGTCAATCACTTCCTTCTTGAAGTGGGAACCGTTATCTGAAATTATCTCGTTTGGGACTCCGTAGCGACAGATGATGTTGTTTCTGATAAACTTTGCAACATGCGAAGCCTTCAACACCGCATAAGATTGGGCCTCGACCCACTTCGTGAAATAATCTATCGCGACCAGGATGAACTCATGCCCATTCGACCCCTTCGGAGTGACAGCCCCGATCACATCAATTCCCCAGACTGAAAATGGCCATGGCGAAGTCATATTGTACAGCTTTGACGGCGGAATGTTCATGCGATTTGCATGAATTTGACATTTGTGGCATCGCCGAACAAAACCGATACAGTCCTCCTCCATGGTGGACCAGTAGTAACCCTGTCTGAGGATCTTCCGTGCTAGCATTACTCCATTCATGTGCGCACCACATTCCCCCCCATGGATGGCTTCCATTAGACGCTTTGATTCTTCGGCATCGACACACAGCTTATGCATTCCCAGATGACCCCTTTTATACAGCTTACCCCCACAGATGATGAACTGAACGGCCATTCTTCTGATTGCCCTCTTATCCTTGGCATTCACCCCTGGCGGGTATGTTTCCTTTTCCAGGAAATTCCAGATGTCGTATCCAGGGGTTTTCGTCCTGAACCTCATCTATGGCAGCAATCGACTCGTAGGCTGGCGCAAATTTCTGGTCAATGATGACTGGACGCATCCGGACTCCGAACGGGATGTCTATCATGGAAGATAGAGTTGCTAAAGAATCTGCGAACCTGTTGTTCTCTCTTAGTAGATGAGTAAAGCTTAGCTTCTCAAACCGAGGAATTAACAAGTCCAAGGTTGGTGATACATCATCATCTTCTCTTCTTTGACTTTCCAGTCTCCTTTTGCTTGAGACACAACAAGGTTCGAGTCCCCGATGACGTCCAACCGTCTTGCCCCTAGTTCTAGGGCTGCTTCTAGACCGGCGATGCACGCCTCATATTCTGCTTCGTTGTTCGAGACTTTGAACCGGAGTTTGAAGGCTAGAGGGATACGGGAATTGTCGGGTGCTATCAGCAACACTCCTATCCCATACCCGTATTGATTGACGCTCCGTCAAAGTACATCGTCCAAGCTTCATCGTCGATGTGCAAAATAGCTTCATCTGGGAATAAGTACTCGACTGCTTCACCCCCTTCCACTGGATGGTCGGCTAAGAATTCTGCTACTGCTCTTCCCTTGACTGACTTGCGTGTTACATATTTCAATCAAATTCGGAGAGCAACAGCAACCAACGAGCTAGCCTACCCGTAAGTGCTGGTTTCTCGAAAAGATATTTGATGGGATCGAGTCGTGAAACCAACATTACGGAGTGAGCTAACAGGTAGTGCCGCAGCTTCCTGGTAGCCCATACCAAAGCTAAGCAAGCCTTCTCCAGCGGTGTAGCGGTCTCAATCTAGCATCTTCTTGCTCAGATAGTAGATGGCTTCTCCACCTTGTCCTCCGATTCTTGCGAGCATACAGCCCATTGTAGTCTCAGTCACTGAAAGGTACAATATCAACGGTTTCCCCGGCTCTGGCGGTGACAACACGGGCGGGTTCTGTAAGTATTCCTTGATTTGTTCAAAAGCAGCTTGGCATCGGCCGTCCCATTGGAATTTCTTGCCTTTCTTCAGGAGACCAAAAAGTGGTTCACAAGTCAAGGTTAATTTTGAGATAAACCGTCTTATGAATTGCACTTTACCCAGAAAGCCTCGCACCTCCTTTTCAGTCCTTGGTGGGGGCATTTCTAGGATGGCCTTGATTTTGGAAGGGTCGACTTCGATACCTCTCTGTGTAATCAGAAACCCCAGCATTTTTCCCGCTGTAACACCGAACGTACATTTCTGAGGATTCAGCCGCAACCGAAATTCTCTGATCCTTTGGAAGAACTTTTGCAAGGCGGTGTAGTGGCCCTCTCTTTCTTTGGACTTGACAATCATGTCGTCCACATACACCTCAACCTCTTTGTGGATCATGTCATGCAATATTGTGGTCGCGGCCCGTTGATAAGTAGCTCCAGCATTCTTCAACCCAAACGGCATTACTCTGTAGCAGTATGTCCCCCACGGGGTGGTGAATGCAGTCTTTTCCCGGTCTTCGGGTGCCATCACTATCTGGTTGTATCCTGAGAAGCCATCCATGAACGAAAGCAAAGCATGCCCCGCTGTGAAGTCCACTAACTCATCAATATGCGGCAAGGGAAAGTCGTCCTTCGGACTAGCTCTGTTCAAATCCCTGAAATCCACGCATACTCGGATCCTGCCATCCTTCTTCGGCACTGGAACAATGTTGGCCAACCAAGTCGGGTATTCGGATACCAGCAGGAAGCCTGCGTCGATTTGCTTGGTGACCTCTTCCTTAATCTTGAGAGCCCAGTCCGGGCGGATCCTCCTGAGTTTCTGTTTGACGGGTCGGGCCTCGGGGTCAAGGGGGATCCGTGCTGTACAATCTCAGGATCGATCCCAGGCATGTCTTCGTAGGACCACGCGAAAACATCTTTGAAATCTTTTAATAAAGCGACTAAGCGCTCGCGTTCCTCCGAAGACAACGTGGACCCGATCTGGACCAGCCGCGGGTCCTCCTCAGTACCAATATTCACGGTATGATTTCATCCATTAAGGGTTTGACAAACCTCTCCTGCTCTTGTTCAATTAAGCGTTGCAAAACCGGAGGAATTTCGTCCTCGTCGTTTTCATCAAAATTTTGAAAGTCTGAGTTTATGCAATAAATCAAGGGCACAGAAAAGTACTCAGAAACCACAGTTACTTGATTCTCATTAAGCACATCCAAATCGTCCGAATTCTCGGTTACAACAGACTCAAATGAGAAAGAAAAAGACGACCTGGACAAAACTGTGGCATCCGGGTTATCATCCCCAGGATTACCAGACTCAGACTCAGTCGAGCTGGAACCTGATTCCGACTCACAAGATTCGGTGGAATCAGATTCCGGCTCACTACCTGACCCGGTGCTGCTGGACAAAAATCCCTCTCGTATTGCCAAGTGAGAGAGGGTGCGATAGATGCATCCAAAATAGTTGCTGATAGGCCCACAGCCGTTTCATCCCCAATCATGGAAACCGAGAAGTTATCCCCCAAGCACTTATGGTCGATCGGAGGATCTGAGAGTAGACTTGCCAGTGCTACCCCCATTTCAATTTCAGCGCCCTCGGTCCACTGCTTACACTGCTCAACCTCAGCTGATGGGTCTGTCTGCTCTTCGGCAACGTCATCCCCATAATTGTAGTCAAAGAAAATCTCGAAGCCTGGCACGCGCTTCTTCTCCGCGTTCAGCCACGGCTCGGGGAAGCCACAAAACGGAAAGTCTCCCCCTCCCGGACGAAGCGTCCGTTCAGGGTACCCTGAATGGGCCTGTGCATTAAGTCAAAAGGCTTCCCCGCCTTCTTCGCTTTGGCTCTCCCAGCCATTTCCTTCCCCTTTCGCATCCAATCCTCTTTGGTGGGCAGATAACCCAAGCCAAAGGTATGAGGGTTGTGTGGCACTTCGGCCAATGCTGCGACGCCCTTCCGGCCGCTCCTTCCTAATCCCATCCCGGGGATGTGTTGTAGCTTGTTCATGAGGTATACAGATTGGCACTGACGTACACCCTCATTAACAGCCATGATATTCTGCACAACCGAGCCTCAGCCAGAGTAAACCCTGATAAGAACACATCTTCCGTGCCGTGCTCGATTTCCAAGACTGGCGTAGACACCTCTGGCGGGATGGATTGAGAATTCCCGAAAACAATGGCTACTCCCTTTCCATAGGGGTATTTCACCATCTGATGTAGAGTGGAAGAGACTGCCCTCACTTGGTGTGATACCCCTGTTCGTAATTAGCTAATTGGTCCCTAATCTGATTATGATTATGTGTTTAGCATGATTTTGTGTGCCATTGTGTGATAATATGTGATTTTGAAATTGTGTCTGTTCACCGTAGGAATATCTGTTTGATTTTTCCGCTTCAGAAATTAAATTAAAGGCCTTATCGGCCAAAGAACCCGAAATTGATTGCGCCATTGTGATTGGCACAATTTTTAGAGCCTACGGTGAAATTTAATTGGAAATTGATTCGGATCAAATTAATTGGATTAAAATAATGACTTAGTGCTCAAATATGTAATGTTGATGATAGTAATTAAGTGAAAGGTATTTAGTGGAGCATTTACACCAACCCCTCTCTTTTTCTTCATTTGGTCGAAATCAACTCCCAGAGGGGATAGGGAGAGCCGAATTAGAGAGGAAGGTGTAGAAGATTGAGGTTTTGGTCTTGAGGCTTGGAGTTTTAGAAGATTACTCAAGAAATTGCTTTGGATTGAAAGGTTTGAGCCTCCAGTAAATGGATTCATGAATATTAACTTATAATTTGTGAATTAAAGTTAAATTGGTGATCAAGAACAAGAGTTGTGCTATAATTGATGAATTTGAAGTTAAAAATGCACATGCATGTGTAGGATCACCATGATTTTGCATAATCAAGCATGTATTAGTGAATATGGAAATATGAGTGTTGAATAATACATGCAAGCATAGTTTTGTTGAGTTTCATGGTTAGAAGCACCATTTGTACCATTTGAAATAGAAATGGAGTCAAGAATTGACATGCATGCATGATTGATGAGGATATGAAGCTTAAATGCATGAATTTAATGTATTGGAAGTAAGTTTGGTATAATTTGGGTTTGCATGTGATTGATTCATGGGAATTGAGCTTCAATATGTTATAATTTGGTGTTTATATCATGTTGGTATATGTATATGAGTGCTATGGGCTGTGAAATGAAAGAAATATCAGTTTGAATGTGTATTTGAAGCTCAAGAACAGTTCTGGAAAACCTAGAAAGTTTGGTGCCCGCTCGAGCGAGGAAACCGCCGCTCGAGCGGAGAATTTGAGCTCCCAGCATTTTTGACAGACATAGTGCCCGCTCGAGCGGGGAAGTTTACGCTCGAGCGGGAAGCTATGTAGACAGGCAGTCCGCTCGAGCGTCCGAGTTCACGCTCGAGCGGGAATTTGAGTAACTAGCACTTTTGCAGGCTTAAGGGTCCGCTCGAGCGGGGACCGTGTTTGCTGAAATTTTGTTTATGCATTTGTGTTCTGTTTTCCGTTCCCTTTCACTTCCAAGCACTCTTAGCATGCATTGAGCATTGTAATTGAATTAAAGAGATAAGAATGAAGCCTAAAGAGAATATGTGAACTAAAGAACGGATTGAATTAATTGTGACCCATATGTGTTATATGATATGTAGGGTCAAACCCAGGGCAAATCCACAACCGATCACTGTGATAATATCTAAATTATGTATTGTCCCATTTGCTTTACTCTTATGTAAGTTTTGTAAAGTTCATTAATTTGAATGGTGGACAACTTTGGTATAAAGGCCTATGTGCCAGTTTGATATGAAAGCCTATGAGCCAGTTGAAATGGAAGGCTTATGAGCCAGATTGATAAAATGTGGCCGAAGGCCGATTGATAAAAAATGGCCGAAAGGCCGATTGATATAAATATGGCCGAAGGCCGATTGATAAAATGGGCCGTGAAGGCCAATTGATATAAATATGGGCCGAAGGCCGATTGATAAAATATGGGCCGAAGGCCGATTGATAAAATGTGGGCCGAAGGCCGATTGATATAAATATGGGCCGAAGGCCGATTGATAAAAGTGGGCCGTAAGGCCAATTGATATAAATGTGGGCCGAAGAGCCGTTTTGACCACGAAAGTGTATTTGGCCGAAGAGCCGTTTTGACACGAAAGTGGTGTATTAGGCCAAAGTCGTTTTGACAAGAACGAATGAGGGGGCCATGAGGCCGTTGACATAAAGAAGAATAAAGAGCTAAAAGGCTAGTATGCTTAGAACCCACCGTCACTGACTTACATTACGTATATATATGTTAAATAGAAAAAAGAATTGGGCCCAAGGCCGTTCGAATATGTTGTTCTACCATATTGTTGTATCTTCTTATTTGATATTATTCACTGGGCTTTTCGCTCCTCATTCGTGTGTTTGTAGGTGAGCTATGAGAGGTCCAGACCCAGCCCCTGTGAAGCCAATGTGGAACAACCAAGTCTTTGAGAGTCAGCCCTTGTGTCTCACGTACGAGACCCGTCCTTCCCATTTTTTATGTATCATATTTTGTCATGGGCGAGGACCTTGTATGTCTGTACAGAATTTTATGTCATTGTACTTTCTGTCGAGTTATTAACATATGTGTGTAATGATGTGCATATAAGCACGGCTCTATGGACAAAGTTTCAAATGCTTCCGTTTGGCCCCCATGAACTCTGTTAAAATACGTTTGGTTTGTTTGAGGCCGTAGTAATCTCACGATTACTGGCCGGTTATGTCCTTAATCCACGGGGGCGGGTTCGGGTCATGACAGAGTGGTATCAGAGCACGAGTTAATAACTCACACACTTGTCCAAAAGAGCAATAAGCGTCTAGAAAAGATCTAGGATGCATTCACGTGATAAATATAAATCTGAAAGCATCAAGAATATGCTTAAGTGTTTCGATATGAACAGTTATGCGCTATAATTTGTAAATTGCTTGCATGGTAAACCTTTGGAATACGTATGCTCTCTGGTATATGCATACTTTTGAATCTCTGTATTAAGTATAATGCTATGTTTAGTATGAATGAATGATTGCCTAAATTCTCTTTGAACGTAATTGTGGTATCCTTAGCAGAGGCCCTCGCCCAGGGGATATAATACTGTGGCTTATGGTCATGAGGCCCTAGCCCGGGGGAAATAATACCGTGGTATAGGCCCTCGCCCGGGGGAAACAATACAGTGGCCTATGTATGAGATCTGTTACTCAGTACCGAAGGTTCCATTATGGAACTTGTTATGCTTGACCAACATGTTATGTTACGCTAAAGGGAGTACCACACATGATTGGAATATGAGATATGAATTGTTACACTAATGTGTACAACAAGTTTGTTTTGTTATAATGCACGTATATGAATATATGAAGCATGAAAAGTTGTTATGTGCATTCAATTCTGCCTACGGATGTCTATGTGAAGTATGAACATGATTTGAGTATACTACTTAGTAAATGTTCAGCACGCGATATCTGATAAGTATGCAATTATCTGTTACGTATGTGATTAATTGTGTTACGATATGTAAATGAGAAATATAACAATGTGGCCTATGTGCGAATGTACCATGTGTATTTGTGTTTAATTTCGTATTGGGCATCCCGGTTTGGTAAAGTTTGATAAGAATTTTATTTGTAGAGTATGGGCAAATTAAGGGCATACGGGTTGGAAAGTTCTTCCACAGCCCAACTTGATAGTCCGGAAAGAGTGGTACAAGAATTGGCAGAGATCTTGAGACAACGTCAGTTGCCGCTACGACAAGAACCTTTGCCACCACCAGTGTAAGAAACACCGAGGAGTTTGTTATCAGATTTCTGGGGCTCGTTATAGATGTGGTAAAATGGGTCATATGGTAAGGAACTGTCTCCGAACTGAACAAATGTGAATAAATCTTCTGCCTCAGTTAAATTCGTACCAATGGTAGGAATTGCTAATCAAGATAGAGTAATTGCACTCGTCCCAGAAAGCACTCAGAATACTGCAACCGTTATCCCAGGTATCTATACTATTTATAAACGAATGCCTATATGTTGATTGGTTCTGAGTTAGTACATGTGTACATATTTGCTTGGGACATTATTTGATTCGGATCGGGATATTTTTTCCATATCTGCTGCATGTGTATCTGGATTGGTTAGACCTACATGATCGAGACCGTGTTCATTGGAGATATATGCCCCGTTTGGGAAATTTGTGAAATACGTTTGGGGATATTGATTGACTCTGCACATGCACATGTATATCTAAACCTATGCTCAGGTTGATTTGCTATGTTACTGTCTTCAATGACTAAACCACTGGAATTGTGACTTTGTGATTGTATAATTGAGTTGAGCACCCCAAATAATAAACTCTGCAAGTTACGAGACCATGCATTTTGATTGGTAGAAAATTGACTGGATTATGTGACTATACTGGGCTCGACTCATAAACCTACATTTTGTGACTAATTTGGAACTTTTGCGTAACAGACCCTATCTTATGTACAACAGAGGAACTCTATTTAATGTGTTACTGTGCACCATGTGCTTGTATATAAGACTTGTCTGGGAATTGCTGTATTGATTATGGTACATACCTTCTGATCTGAATAAATGCACGTTTATGCAACTACCCCCGAATTTATGTAGTCGATGCCATATTGTACATGACTTGAAATGCTTTGATATGAACAGTTGTGATGAATAATTCTGATATGACTTTGAGAACTGATGAACTTAGGGCAGTTGATAAACTATCAACCATATACCTAAGCAAACGAAGTATGCCTTACAGAACCGAATGTGCCCTATTTGAGAAAATTTTTACCTGATTCGATCCGATGGAACCCTCATTTGATATAATTTGATGGAACCTTTGTTCAATCTAATCTGACAAGACCTTTGCTTGGATCGACCGATAAGACCCTCTATCTAATTTGATTTTGTAAAGAGGGGATTAAGAGTTGCTTGTGAATAAATAGCCAGATTATTTTTGGCAGAAAAACTGATAGACCCAAAACTTGAATTCGTTTGGAATACTCGACTTATTGGAAAGACCTTTTGTGGACTATCAACAGATTGACCTAACCAAACGCACCATTGAGAACCAATCCCCAACTATTGAGGACATATGTATTAAAAATGAACCGAATTGTACAAACCCCGTGATTGGGTGTCATAAGGAGTGTTGTTCCATTTTGTTTGTTTGACGCTATGGGAACCGATGACGGTAGATTGATTTGATTTTGAGCAGTACTGAACATTTGTCTTTGACTGATCAGGACATGTTTTGTAAAGGAGAGTGGTTGCTTCAGTGTTATCAGATTTTGAGGAAATCAGGTTATAGTGAATGGTGTTGTGTTGCTTTGATGACATTCTTAGAGTGTCCTTTCGTGCTAGGGGACATTAAGCCTATGTAGCACCTTTGATTGAGATACCTTTTGCCACCGACGGTTTCGTACGGGTGGGTTTGACTAATCGATCTGGAATCGGCCACCGACGATCGCGAACGGGTGTGCTTCGATTCCGAGACGATTATTCCTTTGTTTTGTTCAGAATGTCATCCTTTGGTATTATATAAATGTTTTAACATCCAAGAAACTTGAAAAACCCTGATTGTCCGAAAAGTGCGTGAATTCATTACGCTTTGTATATAACTACCCAGCGTCATTATGTTCTGTGATTGGAATCCTGAGAATGTGCGAATTGTGTTTGACATGCAATTGACTCCTTTGATAATGCCTTTGACATCATAGGGATTTACGTATATGAATTGCCTCATGCTTTTGACGACTATCAGATAAAGTAGAAAGACCCGAGGGAACAGAGAATTGAATATTGAACTGAATTGTGAACCGTAAACTGTTGAATGAATTGAGAACACGTGTATTGTGTCAGAAATTGCCTGCTTCGATGTTATTGTACTTTACAATCAGTATTATGGGGGTGTCTGGACTATGTGTATTGTGTGGGTAATTACTTCGATGTTACCTTTGTTGATTCGGGAATCAGTATCTGGATCCACCTTATATTCCTGAAGACTTTTGATTGACCTTGGATAATTGTGATAAGTCACTAGACTAAATATCGAATCAAATTGTGAATTATGGAATTATTGAAGAATGAATTGAACTTTTGACACGGAATAGACCGAACTTCTGTGATAAAGCTAGCCGACATTGAAATAAATATGTTGGTGACCTACCTTGAAGAGGGCAGTTGGTGAATGTGTCTAAATATTTTTCGGTGCCAACAGGTCGAAGTTGAATTTCAGATAGTGGGGGACTACTTCAACCTCTCTCTATTTTGGAATGGAAATAGGAATATGTGGCTACGAATTTCGTTGTGGGGCTACCTTGAGCACCCAAGGTATAAGTCCCGTTTGGACTATTGTAGGTAGGTCTCCGTATAAAATTTTGCATGATGCTTGTAGACTAGCCACTGTTTACATCGATAAGATTGCTCGTTTGCATGGGGTCCCAGTATCTATTGTGTAGACAGAAATTCTAAGATGTGTTTGAATTCAAAAAAAAAAAAAAGCCTTCAAGAGGCAATGGGGGCTCAGCTTCTGTTCTGCTATGTTACCCGGATCCGAAGGTTCCTTTATGGAACTGGTTATTCGTAACCTCACGTGTATATGTTCTGTTCTGTTCTGTTAATGCTAATGGATGTATCGCGTAAACTTAATCATGACTTATGATTTCTGTATATGATCTGGACAAATTATGAATTGGATATGAAACTGAATTATGATTCGGCGCTGTTTTCCATCCGCAATTGATGTATGATCAGAAAGAACCTTTTAGATTTTTGGGAAGAATGCTCCCAAGATATGCATTAGATTTTTCAGGGGAGTTGGAAAGATCTATCCATCGTTGACAAACTTTGCTTGCAACAACAGCTCGCACTCTAGTTTTGGTAATACAAGCTTTGTATGGCGGAAAGGGTGAGTCTCTGACTTTGAGAGCAGAATGTTGCTTGATTTTGAGACTAAGTGAATGGCTGTCGAAAAGGATTGGAACTGTCGAATGAAAAGTGTTCCGAATTGTGTTCGACTAAAGGTAAATTAAGTTTGGAGGACCAAACTTCCTAAAGGGGGGAAGACTGTGATACCACTGTTCCGTAATTAGCTAATTGGTCCCTAATCTGATTATGATTATGTGTTTAGCATGATTTTGTGTGCCATTGTGTGATAATATGTGATTTTGAAATTGTGTCTGTTCACCGTAGGAATATCTGTTTGATTTTTTCGCTTCAGAAATTAAATTGAAGGCCTTATCGGCCAAAGAACCCGAAATTGATTGCGCCATTGTGATTGGCACAATTTTTAGAGCCTACGGTGAAATTTAATTGGAAATTGATTCGGATCAAATTAATTGGATTAAAATAATGACTTAGTGCTCAAATATGTAATGTTGATGATAGTAATTAAGTGAAATGGTATTTAGTGGAGCATTTTACACCAACCCCTCTCTTTTTCTTCATTTGGTCGAAATCAACTCCCAGAGGGGATAGGGGAGCCGAATTAGAGAGGGAAGGTGTAGAAGATTGAGGTTTTGGTCTTGAGGCTTGGAGTTTTAGAAGATTACTCAAGAAATTGCTTTGGATTGAAAGGTTTGAGCCTCCAGGTAAATGGATTCATGAATATTAACTTATAATTTGGAATTAAAGTTAAATTGGTGATCAAGAACAAGAGTTGTGCTATAATTGATGAATTTGAAGTTAAAAATGCACATGCATGTGTAGGATCACCATGATTTTGCATAATCAAGCATGTATTAGGTTGAATATGGAAATATGAGTGTTGAATCATACATGCAAGCATAGTTTTGTTGAGTTTCATGGTTAGAAGCACCATTTGTACCATTTGAAATAGAATGGAGTCAAGAATTGACATGCATGCATGATTGATGAGGATATGAAGCTTAAATGCATGAATTTAATGTATTGGAAGTAAGTTTGGTATAATTTGGGTTTGCATGTGATTGATTCATGGGAATTGAGCTTCAATATGTTGTAATTTGGTGTTTATCATGTTGGTATATGTATATGAGTGCTATGGGCTGTGAAATGCAGAAATATCAGTTTGAATGTGTATTTGAACCTCAAGAACAGTTCTGGAAAACCCGGAAAGTTTGGTGCCCACTCGAGCGGGGAAACCGCCGCTCGAGCGGAGAATTTGAGCTCCCAGCATTTTTGACAGACATAGTGCCCGCTCGAGCGGGAAGCTATGTAGACAGGCAGTCCGCTCGAGCGTCCGAGTTCACGCTCGAGCGGGAATTTGAGGTAACCAGCACTTTTGCAGGCTTAAGGGTCCGCTCGAACGGGGACCCTGTTTTGCTGAAATTTTATTTATGCATTCTATGTTCTGTTTTCCGTTCCTTTTCACTTCCAAGCACTCTTAGGCATGCATTGAGCATTGTAATTGAATTAAAGAGATAAGAATGAAGCGTAAAGAGGAATATGTGAACTAAAGAACGGATTGAATTAATTGTGACCCATATGTGTTATATGATATGTAGGGTCAAACTCCAGGGCAAATCCACATGCCGATCACTGTGAGTAATATCTAAATTATGTTATTGTCCCATTTGCTTACTCTTATGTAAGTTTTGTAAAGTTCATTAATTTGAATGGTGGACAAGTTTGGTATAAAGGCCTATGTGCCAGTTTGATATGAAAGGCCTATGAGCCAGTTTGAAATGGAAGGCTTATGAGCCAGATTGATAAAATGTGGGCCGAAGGCCGATTGATAAAAAATGGGCCGAAGGCCGATTGATGTAAATATGGGCCGAAGGCCGATTGATTAAATGTGGGTCGAAGGCCAATTGATATAAATATGGGCCGAAGGCCGATTGATAAAATGTGGGCCGAAGAGCCGTTTTGACACGAAAGTGTATTTGGGCCGAAGAGCCGTTTTGACACGAAAGTGTATTTGGGCCTAAGAGCCGTTTTGACACGAAAGTGTATTTAGGCCTAAGCGCCGTTTTGACACGAAAGTGTGATTGGGCCAAAGGCCGTTTTAACAAGAACGAATGAGTGGGCCAGAGGCCGTTTTGACGTAAAAGAAAAATAAAGAGGCTAGAAGGCCAGTATGCTTAGAACCACAGTCACTTGACTTACATTGCGTATATATATGTTAATTAGAAAAATGAATTGGGCCCAAGGCCGTTCGGAATATGTTGTTCTACATATTGTTGTATCTTCTTATTTGATATTATTCACTGGGCTTTCGCTCACGCTCATTCGTGTGTTTGTAAGTGAGCTATGAGAGGTCCAGACCCAGCCCCTGTGAAGCCAATGTGGAACAACCAAGTCTTTGAGAGTCAGCCCTTGTGTCTCACGTACGAGACCCATCCTTGCCATTTTCTTATGTATCATATTTTGTCATGTGGGCGAGGACCTTGTGTATGTCTGTACAGAATTTTATGTCATTGTACTTTCTGTCATGAGTTATTAACATATGTGTGTAATGATGTGCATATAAGCACAGCTCTATGGACAAAGTTTCAAATTGCTTCCGTTTGGCCCCCATGAACTCTGTTAAAATACGTTTGGTTTGGTTTGAGGCCGTAGGTAATCTCCCGATTACTGGCCGGTTATGTCCTTAATCCACGGGGGCGGGTTCGGGTCATGACACTTGGTGCAACCACGGCCGCCCCAAGAGTAGATTAAAGGTTGTAGGAACGTCCAAGACATGGAATTCAATGTGGTGTTGTCCTAGACCAACCTGGGTCTGAATTTTGACAGTCCCCATCACCTCCCTGCTGGTGTTATCATGGGCTCTGATCACTTGAGTAGTTGGCACGAAGTCCGCGGGCTTTAACCCGATTGCATATGTTGTCCTTGACGGGCACACATTAATGGCGGATCCCGTGTCAACGAGAACCACTGACACCCACTTGTCTCTACATTCTACAGAGATGTAGAGGGGTTTGTTATGATTTGCGCCCTCAGGCGGCAGTTCTTTGTCTGAAAAGGTTATCATCGGGGAACCTCCTCCCGGAAAGACCAGTCAGACCAGCTGCTCTGGTGTGGTATCTATAGAAAGTTTAGCCTTGTCCATAGCAGATAGGACAGCCTGTCTGTGCACTCGTGATGCCATAAGCAGTCCCCAGATGGAGATGTCTGCTTGTATCTTCTTCAGCTGCTTCAGTACAGCTTCTTCTTCAATCTGCTTCTCCTTCTGCTTTTCAGCTTCTTTATCCTTTCCAGATGCTTCTGGTTGGTCTAGGTGCGGGGGTTTGAAGTACCGCCCACTTCTTGTCATGTGATCGACCTCATCAAGATACCAGGTGTCGTCTGGTTGATTGCTTCCCCAATCCTCGTCTGTGTGGGCAAGACATAAATCATCGTCTTCCCACCACATTCCGTTGGCATTCAATAGGCACCTGTCTGGCTCTGGTATGATTGTACTTGCAGTACCTTCAGCCCATATGCTCACAGCATCTTCTGTTCCCGTGCCCACAGCACTTTCAATCCCTTCATGGATTTTGGCTTTCCCGGTTCTCTCAGAACCCTGTTGTTCTACCTGCGTCAGCGCAGTTTGTTGTTCAACTTTCCCTGCATTCACAATGCTTCTGTCCTGAGCGAAATTCTTTGTACCGGCGCTCTCCGGCAATGTACTCTGACTTCCGGCCCTTCCGGCCACAATTGATACCCTCGCCCCTGCCGGGCTCTGTTGGAACTCTACAACATCCGGTTGATCATCCAGCCATCCGGTAGCCTCTGTCGCTTCCTCATACTCAAACCAGTTGATTGCTGCGTCCCCTGATTCTTGGTCATTGAAAAACTGGAAGTTGGCAAGACCCTCTTCCATAGCTGTTAGATCATCCGTTCCCTGCTCAAATCTGTCCCCCTGGATCACACACAGTTCTGCTCTCTCTGTCAATTCTATACTTGGCTCAGACTGACCCACTGACAGGATGTACTCACTCGGATCGTAGGCTTCTCCAGCAAAGTTCCCAGACTGCTCAAACCCAGACTCAACAGTTCTACTCTCCTCCGCAATTTCCCCTGTATTCTCTTCAATGGCCACCACCATTGGCTTAGGTTGGGTTGTAGAGATGTCCAGCATGCACAAAAAGTCAGTGCAGTCGGGAAGGAGCACCTCCGGCTTAGGTAGATGGGAGGGAGTGATATAGATGCTAGGATCGTAAGACACGACCCCAGTCTGGATAAAGTTGACTCTTTTGGGAGGTGGAGCTTGGTTGTGTGTAGGGAGTGGGTTGGTTGTGACGTTGGGTCTTTCTGGAGGCAAAATCACATTTTTGTCAACGAGGTCCTGAATCTCGTGACGTAGTCTGAAGCATTGATCGGTGTCATGACCGTGTTGCTGGTGATATGCACAGTACTTGGCTGGGTTGTGAGTGGGGGGAA
This sequence comes from Camellia japonica, assembly GCA_030407325.1. NCBI lineage: Eukaryota > Viridiplantae > Streptophyta > Magnoliopsida > Ericales > Theaceae > Camellia > Camellia japonica. The sequence goes on from JAPPVO010000019.1 coordinate 113,423,559, forward strand.
GTGGATTTGGTAACGGCCTCGGCTCCAGGGGTTTTAGGTGCCCCTTTCTGATTAAGACCCCTAGAGCCTTGGACAAAGGCATGTACAATGGAGTGAAGGTTCTTTGGCCTCTGGGTTGGTATTTAGTGGTCTGTGTATTGCTTCCGGATGCACCGGAGAAGGGCGTGGCTGCCATGGGCCTCGGAAGGGGAGGGGGAATGGTGGCGACCATGCTGACCTCCGAAGTTCTTGCAGTTGCAGCGCCGCTCGAGCCTGCATTGTTGTTACGGTTAAAGGTTCTCCGGGGTTGCTCCCTGTCTTGGTCAATCAGACCTTGTTTCATTGCATCTTCAATTTGTACCCCCATCTCGTGCAGATCCGAAAAGGTGGGGAAGGGGAGTACAATCATCTTTTGCATAAGTTTTGGTTGGAGATTGCGCACAATCATCCTGATCTGGTCCTTATCGGTAGGCCTTAAAGTCATCATTGAGGCCTTCGCTCTCCACCGGGTTATGAAATCTGAGAAACTCTCTTTGGGTTCTTGCCTTGTTGTTTCGAGATCACGAGTTGTAATCTCGATCTGGGTGTTGTAAGAGTATTGCGCAACAAAGGCCTCGGCCATTTCATCCCAACTTCTCTTAACATCATCCTCCAACTTCGCATACCAGATAGCGGCCACACCCGATAGGGTCCGGCCGAATAGCGAAAGCTTCTGGGGTCTGGTGAGGCCCATTGGCCGTAATATATCTGAGAATAGTCGGAGGTGGACCATGGGATCACCAGATCCGTCGAAGCGATCAATCTGCGGCATCTTGAATCTATCCGGCAATGTCACAGCCACATCGGTATATCCGTCCTCGATATCCGGGATAGCTTTTACCCCCTGGGATTTTTTGAATAGCTTCTCGAGCTTGCTCAATTTCAGCGCTGTAGGGTCTACTTCGAACTCGAAGGGAGAGTCCGGGTGGTTGACGGGTGTATGTACTTTGGATGATTGAGGTGGAAGCGGGGGCGGAGCCGGCCCCGTCGGAAGGTCTGTGTCCTCTTGGATGTTCTGGACATTTGGCAAGGTGTTTTGGATGTTTGGCAGGACATTTTGGGTAGTTGGTGTTTGCTCGGGTATTGGGACCCCTGGTGGGGGAGGATTCGGATGTGAGGCTGATGCTCCGGCTTGCTGCTGGAGCCGGGTAATTAGTTCTGCCTGTTGGGCCATGATTGTGGCCTGCTGCTTAGAGAACTCCGCTTGGCGGACAGCGTCCTCCTGCATTTGTTTCATACTCTCTTGGATTTGGCGCATCATTTCTTCCATTTCGGCTATGTTCTGCTGATCCTGGTGACTGACTGGTATGTGTATCTCTATGGCAGAAACTGGGACCTCAACCCGACTGTTTACTGCTAGGGTAGACCACTGCTCTGGTAACCTCTGCTCAGACACACTACGTTTTCTCGGCCTTCTTCTGACAACGGGGGGTAGAGAATGGAACACTGGCTGTCCGTCAACCAGATCCTCAGATCGATTGAGCCGACGACCTCTTGTCCAAAGTGCTTGGGGAATATCTACTGGGTCGGAAGCAATTGTGCTAAAACTGTCCTAGCAGAAAGATAAATAAAGCAATAAGGAAATAAACAACCAGATAAATGGACAGCATAACAGCTTAAAATAAATACACAACACACAGCTGGGCATAACAACACACGGTTGATAAGCTGAATACACACTGCCCTCAAACACTGATCATTATCCCTGAATCACTGTCCCCGAAGACTGAATCTGATACCCGCAGATAACTGATTCTCAAACACTGACTGATGCCCGCAGGCCTGATGCCCAAACTCATAAGCTGATACATGCATTCCCTGTAGAGACGCACTCTAACAGCACATAACAGATAAGTGAGAGCCAAAACACCCCTATGTTGGGGTAGGGTTTCCCTGTCCTATTTTGTCAGGAGCTAGGGTTTCACTACGCACGCAGCGGTTTCAAACAACCTATATCGGGTAAGCAACCTGTCCTAGTTTGGAATGGTCACTACGGATTTCGATATGCACTAGGTCGAATGGTCAAAAGGGTGCCCCGGTAAAACCGGGGTTTGTGTTCCCATACTGGCAGAGCCCACAACCGGTCAGCCTTATGGTCATGCCTTGACAAGACAAGCCTCCGGCAAACCGTTCAGGAATAGCAGATGGCAAACACGGTGTCCTAGGCGCACCAATGCAAATGCAATGCAAAGAAACACACAAGTGTAGTCAAAACCAGATATCATGAGTTCGAGTCAAGTTCTCTAATCCCCAGCAGAGTCGCCAGAAACTGTAGACGTCCCCGAACGCCCCGGGAGGGTGAGTCCCCCGTTCCGTTCATTTTGGGCTCACTACAGTTCAGGACTCAATTGTCACGGTTCTTAATCTGAACCAAAGAGTCCAAATCCGGCAAATCGTTTTGAGAAAACAGATTTTTGAAAGAAGTGCCAAACATGGACTGCTTTGCCAGATACAGAGTCGCCACCTAAATATTTTATTTTTGGAAATTTAGGAAACCCTGACTCGTTTGCCTAAGGCCACGTGTCCGTCATCACCAAAGTTGCCTCGGCTCGGGAACTTGGGTACGATTGGGGAAGGTCACTTCGTGAGCACCCCCGCTCGCCCGATCAAAGATCGGCCTCTACTAACATGATATCTAGTTTTGAAAACATTATGCATTCTTATTCCAGTTATTAGCCTAGATTTACTATGTGACACGCACAGCATACAAGTATAGACAGGGTCGCCTGAATTGGAACAAAACATTTCATGTTTGTTTTTGAAAGATGGTTTGCTACTCGCAAGTAGGCTTAAAATGCAGATTTTGCCACCCTCGGGTAGGCTTAGAAAAGATGGTTTTGCCACTATCTAGTGGGCTTAAAACTCACAGTCAATGCATTGTTCCAATCCAAATAACCCAACCTTCACCCACAGGCATTCAGGCAGTTATATCACATAAGCAAATAGCCTCATGGTAAGCATGCTATCATGGCAGTCACTCACACACATGCAAGGATGCTAAAGCATAAAAACTTACCGAGTACTCCAAGCCAAAACAGAAGCTAATTAGAAATCCATGCATGATCCTAATATACAGAAATGCCTAATGCAACACATGCAAAAATGCAACTATAGCAGGCTCGGCTATTCTAAACATGGCATATGGAATGCTACAGCTAACATGTATTCAACTTGAATTGAAATACAAATGCAGTTAGTATGATGCGCCGAGCCCGGTGCATGCAAAACAGATGAATGAATGCAAACATGCTATCATACTGTATGCTAATTGAAACATGCCCTAATCTAACCATCATAAGCTGGTAAATAAAAGGGAGAAAGACGTGGGGTTGGAAGACATACATCACACACGCACACTTATTACAACATTGCCCTCGCGGAGGGTCCGAAAAATAATATACAGTCCCGAATAAACAGTCCGAATAAATACAAAACCTAATTAATTAACAAATTAACTAGGAAAAGCTAAATTGCATGCAAGCTAGGGACTGCCTCGACTCTCCGGATGATGAATGATGCATGTTCGGCGCGGAAATCCATCGCGATGCCCCAATTAGCCTCTGTTTGCAATTATTCTTGGAAAGCGCGCCAAGCTCCGAAGCTGCTGGTTTTGATTTGCTGTAACAGAGAGCAGGAAAGGGGCATGGCAATGTATTTTCACATATGTATGCACGACTACTCTTCAGGGAGTGTAGTCTCGATCCTCGTGCCACCAATCACGCATCTCATGCATGATGGCCGAGGAGTCGAATTGCACGACTCAATATGAAATGAATGCACATGAAACACAACAACCAAACTCCATCATGGATAATCCGGAGTGTCGGTGACTGGGGAATTGAGACACGTTCCGTCACTCGGAGTATGAAACGTACCTCGTTTCCCGTGCTCGGGCTAACTCCTATCCCAAACACAATGCAATATGCATGACATGCATGAATGCAACTAAGATACAACCTAACATGCACAATGCTATGAAATGGCATACACGATGCACGAGGTAACATGGCATACACAATGCGCTAACATACAACCTAGCATACACAATGCTATGAAATGAAATGGCATACACAATGCATAATGGACTTACACCACACAAGTGGACCTCAGCCACACTCACATAGGAGGCCATTAGGATGGAAATGAGACACTCGAGCACGCGCAACCGAGGACCGACCTAAGGCACGAATGCCACTCTACCAAAGCATGGCAAAGCATGGAATATGGCATACAAACATGAAAATTTCAGCGCTAAAACATGATGCTAAACAGCCCCGAAACATGGCAATATGGCACCCGATGCATGAGATGAACCCCGAAACACAAGACTAGGCATACGCAATGACCTATAGCTATACAAAGCATGCATTATTTGATCATGAAGCATGAAGACAGAGTCAAGGCAGTCCCAAAACATGAACTTTTCCAGTTTAAAGTATGGCCAAAAGGTGCTAGCAAGGTTGCTTAAAATAGCATGCAATTTGACCAACAAACATGGATTACATGGCAAGTACATGAAGCAAGTGGAACTCACAAACCAGAAAAAATCAGTGAATAAACATGCCAAAATATGCCCAAATAACCATGGAAATGCAGCCAACACATGCACAAATGAGGGTTCCTTTAGAGGGCATACAAAGGGATTCTTAAGCACATACAAGATAGACATGTGGCAGCCCCAAATCAACTTTGAAAATCAAATATGATAGTCAAAACTCACCAAATTGACCCTGAAATGTGACTAAGAAGCATGCAAGATAGGGTCGCTTTGGAAGGCCAAAATGCCACCAAACAAGTCAAGGTGAGAGGGGGTCACCCCCTCTTTTGGAGGCTCAAAACAGCATCAAGCCACTGAAATCCACTGGATTCAGTGGCTAGAAGGCCAAAAAGCATGCAACAAGGGCTAGGATGTAAGGCTCAAAATGGGAGGCAACCAAGCATACAAGATAGCATATGACCTCAAAAAAACCTTAATAAAACATGAAGATGATGTCAAAACAAGCCTTTTTCAGTTTACAACAAGTCTCAAAATGACACAAATAAGGCTAATCTATCATGCAAAAATGGCCCTAAAAGAGAGAATAGAGGTAAGAGGCAGCAGCTGGCCCCAAATGGCAAGAGCCCTTCAACAAAGTTGAAGAGGGGCTCAAAACAGGCACTTTACAGTTTACATCAAGCCACGAAATAAACACAAGTGAGGCTAAACTATCATGCAAGAAAAGGCCTAAAAAGGGATAAAGAGCAAGGTAGCTGCTGGCCTCAAACAGAGGAGAGCCCTTCAAAAGTTGAAGAGGGGCTCAAAACAAGACTTTACAGTTTATGACCAAGCCAAAACAGCTCACAAATAAGCCTAAAATACTATGCAAAAATAGGCCTAAAAGGTTTAAACACAAAGGGTAAGAAGGAAGCCTCAAACAGGAAAGGCCCTTAATCAAACATGAAAAGAGCTCAAAATAAGACTATTTCAGTTGGGTCGGAGCCCAAAAATGTAAGCACAAGAGCTAAGAAAGATGCAAAAATAGCACAAAAGAGGGAAAATGGGACTCACCCTTGTAGAACCAAGCTTCACACTTTTGGACCAGTGGAGCTCTACCTCTGGAAGAAGCCTCAAGTTGCTGGAATGGAGTTGGAGGTTGGTGCTATGAGTTGTAGTGTAAAATGGTGTGGTTGAGGGGTTTTGATGCTTGGAATAGAGAGGGAGAAGATTGAATGCAAGAGCCTTAGAACAATTTTTGTAACCCTCAAAACACAGCTGGGGGTGCTGGTTATATAGGCAAAGAGTGGAGAAAAGGGGGGAAAATTGAATTCAAATTTCCCCCCCAAAAGTTCCCCCTCGGATACAGAATCTGGGGGGAAAGGAGGGTGTATCTGCAAGGAACAGGTGTGGGGAGCATGGCCGGCCAGTTTCTGGGAGCTCAGGTGGCCGGCCGGCCTCCCCTGGCCGGCCGGCCAAGGTCAAAAGGGTCAATGAGAATTAGTGGCCGGCCACCCATATTGGTGGCCTCCCATGTGTGCACAACACAGCTATGTGGTTGAAACCCTGAAAAAGTGAACCAGGAGAGAGAAAACCCAACTTTTCAGAGGGGTTCAAAAGGGTCAGGAAGGGTTAATGGCCGGCCATGCCATATTGGTGGCCTCCCAGGTGTGTACAACACAAATATGTGGTTGATGGCCCAAAAAAGTGGCCCAGGGGTGGTCAACATCAGCTTTCTAGCGAGAAAAACGGGCGACAGAGAGCGTTGAAGGAATAAAGCTGGTCCTTAGAACAATTGCTGGCCTCCACCCTTCTATGACCTTCATAACAATGAAAATAAGGTCCCTGCCAAAAAAGAACTCAAACCGATGCAAATCGAAGGTTCGGGGGCCGAAACACGCAGCCCGGGGCCCCAAAAACTGACTGTTAAGCACCGGAGGTGGTGTTCAACCACGAAGTTGGTCTCTCGGACCACAGTGTCCCTCAAAAGGGAGGAAATAAGATATATGCCAAGAACCGGAGCAAACAGAGGTGGTTAAGCGGTCCCGAACCGAGGCACACGGCCGACGGCTTCGAAAATCGGGAACCGGGCTTCGAAATGGGAAAAATGGCCTACGACCACGAAACGTAGCCTACGGCCACTGAGAGATGATCTACGAGACCTCTCCCTCCCTTCGGGAAGAGAAAACGGAGAAAACGGGGCCTGGTTCGCAAACCGAGGCAAAGCACAGAAAAGCCCGGAAGTCAGGAGGCAAGGCTCACGGCCGAGACTCTGAAACTTCGGGACGAGCGCGATGTGCAACATCACCAAGCGCTCAATCGGTGACGTCTGAGTCTTAAGGTCGGTCAAAAATGGGGTGTCTACACATGCCGTTGGTAATGAACCCCCAAAGGGATTAAACCATTAAGCACAACAACCTCAATCTCAAACTTAAACAAACAACCAGTTTGAAACGACTTTCAAAACAAAGAAAAAGCCAAGAAAGGAGGGAGGTGATTAGAGATGAAAAACAAGTATGGAAAGCCATAAATAAGTGCTATCAACTCAAATAGGATGGTGGCTAAGGCCTCGATCATCAAACCTATGAGGACAATTACACTACAAGCATGCAATACAAGGCTTAAATGCAATGAACAGTTAAAAATAGTCCTAAAACAGTGCTAAATAAGTCCAAAAACATGCTGGAATTAAGACAAAAATAGCTAGAACAATAAGCTAAAACATGGAGCTATGTAAGCTAGTAAGCAAGACACAAGAAGGGGAGGCTACCCCCTCCAATTTTGGACTTCAAAACAACATTTTAGCTACTGAAAAGGCTCTGAAAATCAATATTAAAAAGCTCCAAAAAAAAAATGATAAAAGAACGAGAAGCAAAAGGGCAAAAGCTTAGAGAACAAGGTTCAAAGAAGGGTGGTTAACCCCTCCACCTTTGGTAGCTTTAAACCACAAGTTTCAGCCCATAAAAACAGTCCAAAATCAGCAAGAAAAGATTAAAAAAAAAAAAAAGTAGTGCAAAGGCGCTCAAAATTATACCTCTTGAAGAGGAATAACACTTTTGTTCACAAACCAACAAGTTCTCACTCTCATGGGCTGAAATTTAGACTCAATAATCTCAACAAGGAAAGCTCCAATATTGGTTTAGGAAGTGTAGAAAAAGAGTGTATAGGTTGCAAGATAGAGATAGAGAGAGAATTCCAAATCTTGGAACTTTTGAAACTTTTTGTAACCTTAAACCTTGAAGGAAGGTCCCCTATATATAGAAAAACAGCCTCACAGGTCGAAAATATCATGCCTGGAACAACTGGAGCTTTTGGGGGACAGCTGGCCAAAAATATCTGTGTTTTTCACCAGTGGCCGGCAGGCCAGAAGTGTGAATTGCCGGCCACAAAAATCTGCTTCCAAGCTCGACTTCAAAGGGGCATATCTCCTTCATCCAAACTCGATTTTAAGTCATTCTTGAGTCTAAATTGAAGCTCCAGAAGTCTACTTTCCAATAGTTTGGCCCCACATCTAAATTCTAAGTGTGAAAATATATATGCCTATTTTAGTAAAGGTTGCTCATTTTTATCTTAACCGGATTGATGCCTAACTTCAAACGGCGATATCTCCCTCATTCGGACTCGGATTTAGGAGATTCTTAAGTCTAAATTGAATTCCCGGAAGTCCATTTTCCAACGGTGGTGGCCTCACAACTAAAGTCTAAGTGTACGAAGAGATAGGCCTGATTTAGTGAAGGCTGCCTAGTTCTCTCTTAACAGATTCATACTCAACTTCTTCCCCAACTAGTTTTCTTCCCTCTCCTCCAATTTTCTTCAACTCCAAACCTCTAAATAAGATGTTTTACATACTTTTCAAAGAGTTCACCTCTCTTCCATTTATTTCCACTTTGTCCTTGCTTGATTTATCGAAAAGTGCAATATTTTAAACAAAATGCAAGCCTTGTAACATTGTAGAAACTATTTGCAATTTTTTTTTGAAAAAGAGGGTTTTAAGTTCTAAAATAGTTTCGGTCAAAATAATTTTGGTCCAAAAATGGGGTGTAAGGTTGGGATTTAGAAGGTTTTCTTGCTGAAGAAATCGAATGTTTGTACAGCGTAACTTTCATCATCGAGTGATCAATCTGAGGCGCCCAAGCCTTAAGGGTGGTAAAAAATGGGGTGTCTACAGTTGCCCCTCTTTGACAGAGCTCAAAGTCATGAAATGACGTGAGTGAATGTCAAAGTCCAAAGACGACCCTTTTTGACAAGGCCGTTAGACTTGGGCAAACAAACCAAATGCAGACGCAGTTGGTTGAACCTAAGGGTTGCTGCCTACGTATCCAGTTGCAATGAATCAAACCAGCGTAGTTCAGGGGCAGGATGCAAAATGATATACAGTTGTAACGAAATCATGCAAATGATATACAATGTAACGAAATCATCAAACCCCAAGCAGTGCAAAACACACAAATACCATAAAGGAATGGCGATTCAAATCAAACTACGTTTTATATAGAAAAGAAGTTGGCACAACCAAACGACGCCTAACACAGGCTAAGTGCCTACATCCTCAACATTGGCCTCAACACAGCATGGATGCTTACACATAACAGAACCACGTTTCAACGTGAAAGGGGTGTGGGCACTTGCAAAACTATGTTTTTCGCAGAAAGAGAAAGAGTACAAGTAATTGGGTGGTATGATATAAGTGAGGAATGATCTGCTGGGGAAAGATGTACTGGGAAATAACAATGTAGTGGGATGATAATGATCCTAAACGCGTTTATGCGAAAAGGATGGATGCAACAAGATAGAGTATAATGCAATAGATAAAATGGATGCAGTGAATAAGGGGTGCAAGCCGAACTACGTTTTACTTAGAAAATGTATGGACACAATACAGACCACGTCTAACACAGAAAAGGTGTTCACACCCTCAATATTGGCCTCAGCGCAGTATGGGTACTTACACATGATAGAACCATGTACCAACTAGGGAAAGGTATGAGCACATGCCAAACTAAGCTTAACGTGGAAAGGATGTAGACGATAAAATGGTATGATGTAATGTATGTAATGGATAGTGTAGTAGATGAATATTGTGACATACTCCAACCACGTTGGAATCGTGAGAGGAGGAAGAACAAATTCCAAACACGCTGAAATCGTGTGAGGAAGGGAACACTCTAACCACATTAAAATCGCAAAAAGAGGAAGAATAAATCCCAAACATGCTGAAATCATGTGAGGAAAGAAACACTCTAACCACGCTGAAATCGTGAGAAGAGAAAGAACAAATCCCAAACACGCTGAAATCGTGTAAGGAAAAGAACATTCTAACCACGCTGAAATCGTGAGAAGAGGAAGAACAAATCCCAAACATGCTAAAATCGTGTGAGGAAAAGAAAACTCTAACCACGCTGAAATCATAAGAAGAGGAAGAACAAATCCCAAACACGCTGAAATTGTGTGAAGAAAAGAAAACTCTAACCACACTGAAGTCGTAAGAAGAGGAAGAACAAATCCCAAACACGCTGAAATCATGTGAGGTAAATAACACTCTAACCACACTGAAATCGTGAGAAGAGTTACTGAGAAAACCGCTCAGGGTCGCATTCCACGCGTCCTGAGATAAATTCAAAACACGCTGTAATTGTGTGAGGAAAGGAACACTCAAACCACGCTAAAATCGTGAGAAGAGGTTCTGACAAAACCACTCAGGAGCGCGTTCCACGCGTCCTAAGATAAATTCCAAACACGCTGAAATCGTGTGAGGAAATGAACACTCAAACCACACTGAAATCGTAAGAAAAGGTCTTGGGAAAATTGCTCAAGGTCGCATTCCACGCGTCCTGAGATAAATTCCAAACACGCTAAAATCGTGTGAGGAAGGGAACACTCAAACCACATTGAAATCGTGGGAAGAGGTCCTAAAAAAAGCCTCAGGGGACAACGATCCTAAACGTTGCTCAGCAAAGGATAAATGATACAAGATAACACAAGATGCAAATAAAAGCAATAAGTGCGATGATATGATACATGTTACAAGCAATGTAGTGCATGATGTTTAGAGAATGCAATAAACAAACAAAGCGGCGCTTTAGAAAGCACCTCATAGGGTGAGTGGCGATGAACCACTCTACTCTGATGGAAATCTCCCTCTTATGTTCTTCGAACCCTTACCTTTAACTCATAGTTCGAAGGCCCTCAAATGTTGACAAGGGCTAACATCTGCATGTAGAAGCCATGGATGCCGCTTTTCTTCCTGATCATATTCACAACTTTCCCTATTCTCTAACGGGGTGACAAACTAGGTTGGTTCAGTATCCAGAATTGAGGCACATGCACTCTACCTCAACCTATGGGGCAGCCATATAGATTTCAAGCCCAGGATACACCCCTGGGTATTTAAACTAGACTTTAGTCTCGGAAATTCCAAACCTTTGTGTTCTAGGCATTGCCATTCAAACTCTAGTTTCCACCGTCACAGTTGGTCTCCTAGGAACTCATTGCAAACATAGCCAAGATGCCTCTAATGGGGCATGGTGTTCAGGGAGAGCACTTTGATCGCCATTTTGACTTGAAGCAGGCTTCGAGCTTGAGGTCGAGGTACATTCATACTTTGGAGAAATGACAAGGTCTGAGAAGGTGCATCTAGAATGCAATCTCAAAAATTGCTGAAGTTGAAACAAACTCAGATGCTCTAATTTTCCCTATTTTCTTTTGCTTTGCAGTCCAAAACCTACATAGCTTCAGATAGGTCCTTGTTCTAATGCTCTTTCTTTTGACCGGGGTTGGACCTTGCAGTTTATGAAAGAAAGAACCCTGTTTTGCACATCCTGTTGGGAATGGAAAACGATTTATTTTCTTGAAGTTGGAATTGAGAATGAGTTCTTAACCAGGTATTGAGCCTACTACTGACCACAGTACACCACGACTCAACAAAGGGAAAAAAAACAAAGTAAAAACAACCTAAACGCAACTATTTACACTCAAAACGACTCAAAACAAGAATCAAGACAAACAAACACAACACTTGGATGTTTACCACCGTTGGGAGACCTCTCAGTTCTCGGGGAGCCCACTACTTCTGCAAGTATTGTTTCCCAACCTCTTTCATTTGTGATTCTCACATCACTTTTGCACTCAATCTCTATTTTTCTCTGAAAAGCCCTTTTTTTACTTTTCCTCTCAATGCACATCTGTTTTTTTTTTTTTTCCCCCTTCCCAAGTGTGGTTGCTGGATAAGCAGGAAGTTATGGACCTTATATTAGGGGGTCGAATATCTAGCTCTATTTCCAATCCGTGCTTCACAGTGAGCTTGATACCTCGCTATTTGGAGGATGAGAGAGATTTTGGCCTCTGTTCCTAGCCTCAATTGTGCCCCTTTTTGGCAATTGCATTGATAATGGGGAAAAGACAGAAAACCTGACTCGATTGTGCCCCTAGTTCATTATTTTGACCATTTTTTTGTTTTTGGCTTTCTGCTAAAACAATTTTGACCAACATGAGGGTTAGATTAACATGCTTGTTCGACTTTCTGCTTTGAAATCATGTGAGTCAGGCTATGAGCACTGAAAATTTTCCTTTTTTATTTTGGGTCCAAGAAATGGTCCTGTTTTGGAAAAATGGAATAATTTTCGAGAGAATTAGTTAACCTCATTAAAAATCCTCAAAAACTATTTTTGTAAATGGCCACTGCTCAACCAACGTGGAATTAACTCTTGAGAGGCATAACCTCAAATCTAAAATTGAATTGTCTTGCAACTGAATCCTTTAATGGGATAGGACACCCGAGTTTGAATGAAGATGAGCTCATTGGACATGGATATGATAGCCGAGTTCAACAAGGATAAGCCAATCAACATGGATGAGACAAGCAAGTTGAAAATGATTGGGGCCGAACTTCAGAAAGAAGTTGCCTACGTATCCCAAAGATGGGAATCAGGCCGTACGTAGTTCCCGGGTTAAGGTGCACTCGGGTATTAACACTCTCCTTTTGCGCTCTAACTTTTTCCAAAGCCGCCCTTCCGGGTTTTCAACCTTGCAAGCTATTTTTCTCATTTCATTTTTTCTTTTTTTCCATTTTTTTCTTTCTTTTCTTTTTCTTTTTTTTTCTTCTTCATTTCTTCTTCTTTTTTCTTCTTTTTCTTTTTTTTTTTATATGCTTTTTTCATACTCTAACTTTTGCCTAGGTTGCCCTTCTGGGTTTTTGGCCTAGCAAGCCTTTCAAGGATGGAGAATTTTAATTCGTCCATGTTGATCAATTGTGAGATCTCTAGGCCATCTGAATCCATGAGAATGGCTATTGTTTTTGACTAAATAGTCTTGATGATATAAGAGCCCATCCAATTTGGTCTGAATTTGCCCCTAGTGTTGTGGATAGGAACTCGATTGTCCTTCAGCAGTAAATTTTCTTCTCTCCAGATTCTGGGATTTGTATTTCTTGCCGATCTTCATTGGCTTGAGAAATGACCCAGTTTTTTAATCTTTGAGCACATCTGACCTTTTTGCCCCTAGTTCAAGGGCTACTTCTCATCCAGCTCTGCAAGCTTCCTTTGATGACATATGACCTTATTGCCCCTAGTTCAAGGGCTGCTTCAAATCTGGCCATGCAAACCTCATATTTTGGTTGATCGTTGAACATCTTGAATCAAAGTTTGAAAGCAAAGGGGTCGAGTCTTGAGGCCGAGAGTGATCCTATGTCGTACAATCTCGTGATCAATTCCAGGTATATCTTCGTAGGACCACACAAAACATTTTTTGAAATCTTTTAATAAAGTAACTAGTCGCTCGCGCTCTTCTGAAGACAATGTAGAACCAAGTTGGATCAAGCTAAGATCCTCCTCAGTACTCATATTAACTGATATGATTTCATTCATTAAGGGCTTTAGCAGGCCTCTCTTCCTCTCAGTTGATCAAATTTTTACAAATCCCAAGGAATTCCTCCCTTTTTGTTTTCACCACAGTGTTAGAAAAGTTTTGAAAAACTTTGGTGAATGCAATGATTTAAAGGCACAAAAAAAGTAGATGAAAATTACTTCCATTCATTCAGATCTTCTGGGTCAACTGGCTCAATGATGAAAATAGACACAAAAGAAAGAGTGAAAAGACAAACAAAAACAAACAGGGAAGTGATGTCCAAGTCAACACCGCCGAAATCACCACCGAAATCACCAACCTCCAACACAACAAGACTGACTCAATACAACAAGACTAACTTGATACCCAGTTCAGAAAGTAAAATAAAAAGTATTTTCAAAGTGCTAAAACAGTGCGTGTCATCCACCATATCTGGAGTAAAGTGAGCGCCATCAGCAAGTGGTTCATCCCCGATCACATAGTCACATTATCGCCAAAGTTCATCGATCCAACACCAATAGACTTTGTAGGTCTTGGTGGAATGATGGCCTTATTGTCAATCAAATCTTGAACCTCATGGCGAAGACAAAAGCAACCGTCAGTGTCATGGTCGGTTTGTTGATGGAAGGCATAGTACCTGGCAACATTATGCTTGGCTGGAAGGGGTAGGGAGAGGCCAAGGATCGAGGGGTTTGAGATAACCCTGTTCTATGAGGATTTTGAGAGCTTTGGACAAGGAGATGTAGAGCGGATTGAAGGTGCTGTTGCCAATCCTGACAGGATTGACAAAAGGCTTGGTAGGTGTTGCTTGGGTTTGAAGATCTTCAATAGGTGTAGGATTGGAGCTGAAAGGGGTGTTTTTGGTATGGCAACCCTTTTCTTGGCTTGTGCCTTGATTCAAAATGCTCCCAACCTGAGTGACAAAAGTGTCATCCACAATTTTTGCAACAACTGCAAGCACTTGCTGCTTGTTTAGCTCTTTCACCTTCAAAGCCTCAATAGTCCACTGAAGATGTTCATGGGAATCAATGCTTGCCCCACCTTGTTCTTTCCGCATGCCTCCATTTTGCCAAGAGATTGGGTCGCTATATCGGGGTGGAGCCCAGTTGTTGTCGACATGTCATTACCCAGACTTGACATAGCTTGGGGTTGGCCCTTTTCAATTGCAGCTCGCCCCAAGATTGGGGAGCCTTTTGGCATGAAATTTCTGGCATGTGATGTGGTCGATGATTGAGCCAAAATCCCAAAGGGTAGATCTGTTACAGTTATCTACAAATCTTTAATCATGCTCATTAGCTCAGAAGTAGTGGGTTCACGGAGGCGGATGCAACAGTTTTTATCATGACCGTGATGTTGATGATAGGCACAGTATTTAGCCGGGTCATGTCTTGGTGGAAGAGGAATTGGGAGAGGTCGGGGTTCTAGGAGCTTTAGGTACCCTTTTTCTAGTAGCGTTTTCAAGGTTTGAGAGAGACTCATATAAAAAGGATGGAAATTTCAGGCTTGGGGCCGAGTTGAAGTGGTTGGTTTTTGGCTATTGATGGGAGTGGTGACAGTGTTTACTTCTGAGCATTTCGCAACTGTGCTACCACTGGTAGTAGCATTGGAACTGCGAACAACATTCTTCTTCAAAGGCTCATTATCTTCCACAATGATCCCTTATCTGATGGCATCCTCAATTTGAACCCCCATTTCATGAAGCTCTATGAAGGTAAATGGAGGTACAACAATAATTTTCCACAGTAACTTGCCATGCAGATTATGAACAATCATTCTTATCTGATCCTTCTCGGAAGGTCTCGTGGTCATCATCGAGGCTTTGGCCCTCCATCTCGTCACAAACTCAGAGAAACCCTCCTTCAGCTCTTGACCGGTTGCCTCGAGATCACAAGTTATGACCTCAATATGTGTATTGTAAGAGTACTGAGCAATGAAGGCTTCAACCATCTCCTCTCAATTCTGTTTGACGGAATCCTCTAACGTAGCATACCAAATGGCCGCTATACCCGACATGGTGTGACCAAAGAGAGATAGCTTATGTGGTCTAGTTAAGCCCATCAGCCGCAAGATATTAGAAAACAATTGCAAGTGGACCATCAAATCCCCGGAGCT
Organism: Camellia japonica; assembly: GCA_030407325.1. Taxonomy (NCBI): domain Eukaryota; kingdom Viridiplantae; phylum Streptophyta; class Magnoliopsida; order Ericales; family Theaceae; genus Camellia; species Camellia japonica. The sequence goes on from JAPPVO010000019.1 coordinate 113,439,004, forward strand.
GTCAAAATGATTAATGTGCATCATTTTAAACTGATCCGGCAATGTAACTGCAGAATCAGTATACCCGTTCTCTATGTCCGGGATAGAGATAACCCCTTGTGCTCTCTTGAATAACTTTTCCAATTTATTGACCTTGAGTGCAACTGGGTCAACCTCGAACTCGAACGGAGCCTCAATCTGATAAACTGGTGCTTTGGAAGCTTGTGTTGAGATTGGCTCTGTTGGATTGCCCTGGTTTTCTTGGACATTGGTGGCACCGGGCATAGGGATAGCTGTGGTGGGTACATGTGATACAGAAGCCACTGTTGGCTACGGTTGCTGTTGTTGTGACCTGGTTATAACCTCAGCCTGACGGACCGTAACCTCGGCTTGACAGACTGTGTCATACTGTAGTGTCTCGACTGTTGTTGCAAATGATGTATTAGTTCCTCCATACTAGCGGGGGGATACTATGTCATTGGAATAGGTGATTGGTCTCATGCTGGGTTGGGAGCAGATGACTATTCTGAACTGGACTGGACACTGGTAAGCCGAGGGGTGACTGCTGTAGGAATAGGACTAGTGAATTCTGTCTAATCCTCCTTCGCCTTGCAACTGGTGGCAGTGAAGCAAACACTGGTTGCCCTTGAATCTAGGTCCTTGATCTTACAAAGTCTATCGACACAAGTCCAGAGTACTTGGGGGATATCGGAGCCTTCTGAAGCTATGGTTCCAGGACTACCTAGCAAAAAGAGAAAACAGACAGCACCTCAGACCAATTTCACTAGAACTGATATGATCACAGCTGAGTGATGGTAGTCCACACTGAATTCTGCCCCAAAACAGATACCAAACTTGCAACTATTATGCACATTCCTGTACAGTTCACTGTAAAGCACATACCAGTTAAATGAGAGCCAAAACACCCCTATGAGGGGGTAGGGTTACCCTGTCCTAGTTTCGTTAGGAACTAGGGTTCACTATTCAAATAGAGTGGTTTTCACGCAATCTTGTATTTCGAGAGAGCATCCTGTCCTAGTTTGGAACAGTCTCTATGGCTTTTCGATATGCAACTAGGTTGAATGGTAAAAAAGGGTGCCTCAGCAAGACTACCTAATATACCTCTCACACCTAACAATGAGAATTGAAAAGAGGATCAAACGGTACAGCGATGGTCCAGATCTAAGGGTTGTGTTCCAACATGGCAGAGTCCATGGCCGGTTAGCCTTTTGGAAAGCCTTTTAGGCGAGCCTCTGACAAACCGTCCAGGAATAGCAGATGGCAAAAACAGTGACTTAGTCGCATCAATACAAATGCAATGCAAAGAAACATATAAGTGTAGATAAAATTTCACATCATGAAGTTCGAGTCAAGTTCTCTAAATTTCCCAGTAGAGTCGCCAAAAACTGTAGCTCGACTTTTCGTGCCCCATTTCGGAAGACGAATAAGCCCTACAGTATCGAACTCCCACGGTTCTGAATCTGATCTCATAAATGTAATGTGAAATAGATAAATATCAAAGAGTCCAAATTTGACAAATATTTTGGAAAATTGATTTTGAATCAAATTGCCAAAAATGGACTATTTTGCCAGATACAGAGTCACCACCTAAATATTTTTGGGAAATTTAGGAAATCCATGACTCATGCCAAAGGCCACGTGCCGTCATCACCAAGATTGTCTCGGCTCAGAAACTTAGGTACGAGAGGGGAAGGTCATGAATTGAGGACCTCTGCTCGCCCGATCAAAGATTGGCCTCTACTAATCATGATATGAATCTTATTTACATTATATGCTCTGGTTCCGATTATTAGGCTAACATTACTATGTGATGCGCATACAAGTATAGACTAATTTGTAAAAATTGGAACATTTGATTTCTTGTTCGTTTTTTAAAATTGTTTGCGAATGTGCCACTTGAAAAAGTGGGCTCAAATGAACATTACACAAATTATTCCAATTCAAGCAACTAGCCTTCATCCACAGGCATTCAAACAGTTTATCACTTAAGCACTTAGTCTCATGGTGAACATGCTTTGACATGGCAACACTAGCATACAATGCAATATGCTAAAACAAATAAAAGCTCACTTAGTACTCCAAGCCAAAAAAAAGAAAAGAAAAAAAGATGAGAGTTAGAAAAATGCATGATCCTAACTATGTAATGTGACTAATGCAACACATGTAATATGCAATTACTAAGCTCGGCTACTAATATGGCATATGAATCAATTCGATAGCATGCGGTTTAAGCACCCTTTTCAAAGAAATATTAACTAACAATGCAAGTTAGAATGATGCGCCGAGCTTAATGTATGCAATACAAGTGGATGTTAGGCATGAGAGATGCTAAACAAAACATAATGCTCTAAACTAACTAACATAAGCTAGGAAATAAAAGGGAGAAAGACGTGGGGTTGGAAGACATAATTATTTACTAGTTTGGCTAACTAATTATTTATAACACTTTGCAAAATTAATTAGCGATAACTAATTAATTACAACAAATATCTAAACTAAGTAATTAAACTAAACGACCTCAAGAAGCGAGGAGTGCTCATGCATGCACGCGGATTTCCACCAGAAAAAGCCACTGTTTCACTGCCGAGAAGCCTCTGTTGCACAGTAGAACACTTGCACTGCTTTTCCTCCTCAAAAACAAATATGTTCCATTTCAAAAAGCTACTGCTGGATTTTGCAAAGGTGGTTGGCAGGCTAGAAGTGGTGGTCTGCCGGCCACAAATGATAGCCTGCCGTCCAAAAAAGGTGGCCTGCCGGCCACTAATGCTTGGTTCTTCCTGCTACAATAGAGAGTAAACAGAGCAAGCACAGGGTATTCTCAAGGGTTGTTTGCACAACTAACCCCTCCTTATCATCAAACAGCTCAAAGGAGTGGCAAACTTGATTCATAAACCATTAATCGATGCAATTTCATTGCATGATGGCCCATCAACCAAAGTGTGCAAGTTCAATAAATGCAACAAATAAGACTCTCAAAGCTCCTCCCTATCATGGAAGATCAAGGGAAATGGTTGACAATAACTCTTGAACCGTTTACATCACTAACAAGTATGAAACAATTCAAGACTAAAGGGTTCAATTAACGTCCAATTGAACCCAAACAAATTATTATCTTGCATCACTTTTAGTCCCAATTTTATTGCTTCATTTTAATTACCAACCATTCCTTAACCAATTGAGTCCAAAAGTGAGCTTTAAGTCCTCTAATGGAAAGGAGTACCAAACCAAGAGTTGTTTTAGGCGTGAGAGAAGTGTCATGCAGTTGGTAATGAACCTCCAAAGGGATTAAACCATGAAGCACAACAACCACAATCTCAAGCTTAAACAAACAACCAGTTTGAAATAACTTTCAAAACAAAGAAAAAGCCAAGAAATGAGGGAGGTTGCAGAGGTGATTTGAGATGAAAAACAAGTATGGAAAGCCATAAATAAGTGCTATCAACTCAAATAGGATGGTGGCTAAGGCCTCGACCGCCAAACCTATGAGGACAATTACACTACAAGCATGCAATACAAGGCTCAAATGCAAAAATAGCTAGAACAATAAGGTAAAACGTGGAGCTATGCAAGCTAGTAAGCAAGACACAAGAAGGGCATGCTAACCCCTCTAATTTTGGACTTCAAAACAACATTTTAGCCACTGAAAAATCTCTGAAAATCAGTATTAAAAAGTTCAAAAAAAAAAAGTTGATAAAAGAATGGAAAACACATGGGCAAAAGCTTAGAGAACAAGGTTCAAAGAATGGTGGTTAACCCCTCCACCTTTGGTAGCTTTAAACCACAAGGGTTGTTTGCACAACTTACCCCTCCTTATCATCAAACAACTCAAAGGAGTGGCAAATTTGATTCACAAACCATCAATGGATGCAATTTCATTGCATGATGGCCCGTGAACCAAAGCGTGCAAGTTTAATAAATACAACAAATAAGACTCTCAAACCTCCTCCCTATCATGGATGATCAAGGGAAATGGTTGACAATGACTCTTGAACCATTTACATCACTAACAAGTATGACACGATTCAAGACTCAAGGGTTCAATTAACATCTAATTGAACCCAAACAAATTATTATCTTGCATCACTTTTAGTCCCAATTTTATTACTTCATTTTAATTACCAACCATTCCTTAACCAATTGAGTCCAAAAGTGAGCTTTAAGTCCTCTAATGGAAAGGAGTACCAAACCAAGAGTTGTTTTAGGCATGAGAGAAGTGTCATGCCGTTGGTAATGAACCCCCAAAGGAATTAAACCATTAAGCACAACAACCTCAATCTCAAACTTAAACAAACAACCAGTTTGAAACAACTTTCAAAACAAAGAAAAAGCCAAGAAAGGAGGGAGGTGATTAGAGATGAAAAACAAGTATGGAAAGCCATAAATAAGTGCTATCAACTCAAATAGGATGGTGGCTAAGGCCTCGATCATCAAACCTATGAGGACAATTACACTACAAGCATGCAATACAAGGCTTAAATGCAATGAACAGTCAAAAACAGTCCTAAAACAGTGCTAAATAAGTCCTAAAATATGCTGGAATTAAGACAAAAATAGCTATAACAATAAGCTAAAACATGGAGCTATGTAAGCTAGTAAGCAAGACACAAGAAGGGGAGGCTAACCCCTCCAATTTTGGACTTCAAAACAACATTTTAGCCACTGAAAAGGCTCTGAAAATCAATATTAAAAAGCTGAAAAAAAAATTTTGATAAAAGAATGGGAAGCAAAAGGGCAAAACTTAGAGAACAAGGTTCAAAGAAGGGTGGTTAACCCCTCCACCTTTGGTAGCTTTAAACCACAAGTTTCAGCCCATAAAAACAGTCCAAAATCAGCAAGAAAAGATTAAAAAAAAAAAAAAGTAGTGCAAAGGTGCTCAAAATTATACCTCTTGAAGAGGAATAACACTTTTGTTCACAAACCAACAAGTTCTCACTCTCATGGGCTGAAATTTGGACTCAATAATCTCAACAAGGAAAGCTCCAATATTGGTTTAGGAAGTGTAGAAAAAAAGTGTATAAGTTGCGAGATAGAGATAGAGAGAGAATTCCAAATTTTGGAAATTTTGAAAATTTTTGTAACCTTAAACCTTGAAGGAAGGTCCCCTATATATAGAAAAACAGCCTCACAGGTTCGAAATATCATGCCTGGAATAGCAGGCCAAAAATATCTGTGTTTTTTACCTGTGGCCGACAAGCTAGAAGTGTGAATTGCCGGCCACAAACAGAGGCATGCTGGCCACAAAAATCTGCTTTCAAGCCCGACTTCAAACGGGCATATCTCCTTCATCCAGACTAGGTTTTACGTCATTCTTGAGTCTAAATTGAAGCCCCGAAAGTCTACTTTCCAAGAGTGGTGGCCTCACATCTAAATTATAAGTTTTCAAAGAGATATACCTATTTTAGTAAAGGTTGCTCATTTTTATCTTAACCAGATTGATGCCAAACTTTAAACAGCCATATCTCCCTCATCCGGATCGGATTTAGGAGATTCTTGAGTCTAAATTGAAGCCCCAGAAGTCCACTTTCCAATGGTGGTGGACTCACAACTAAAGTCTAAGTGTACGAAGAGATAGGCCTGATTTAGTGAAGGCTGCCCAGTTCTCTCTTAACGGTTTCACCCAACTTCTTCCCCAACTAGTTTTCTTCCCTCTCCTCCAATTTTCTTCAACTCCAATCCTCTAAATAAACTATTTTAAAGATTTTTCAAAGTGTTCACCTCTCGTCCATTTGTTTCCACTTTGTCCTTGCTCGATTTACCAAAAAGTGCAATAGTTTGAACAAAATGCGAGCCTCAGAACATCGTAGAAACTTTTCCAAAAATATTTTGAAAAAGAGGGTTTTAAGATCTAAAATAGTTTTGGTCAAAATAGGTTTGGTCCAAAAATGGGGTGTAAGGTTGGGATTTAGAATCTCTTCTTACTGAAGAAATGAACATTTGTATAGCGTAACTTTCATCATCGAGTGATCAACCTAAGGCGCCAAAATCTTAAGGGTGGTCAAAAATGGGGTGTCTACACATATCGAGCATGCTTTCCATGATAGTTTCTTAAATGATATAACCGTTTGAATGCTTGTGGATGAAGGTTAATTGCTAAAATTGGGATGAATTGATTAATGTACATGCACACTCACTTTTCCAAGTGAAGCTATTCAAAACATTTTCAAACAAACATGAAATCAAAATGTTCCAATTTTTTGCAAATAAGTCTATACTTGTGTGTGCGTCACCTAGTAAAAATAACCTAATAATCGGAACAAGAGCGTATAATGTAAATAAAAATACATCATGATTAGTAGAGGCCGATCTTTGATCGGACGAGTGGGGTACTCAATTCATGGCGCTCCTCTCTTGTACCTAAGTTCTTGAGCCAAGACACTTTGGTGATGACGCACATGTGGCCTTTGGCATGAGTCATAGGTTTCCTAAATTTTCCAAAAACATTTAGGTGGCGACTTTGTAATCTGGAAAAGCAGTCCAATTTTGGCATTTGCGATTCAAAATTGATTTTCCAAAAGATTGACGGATTTGGACTCTTTTGTGATTTTGCTATTTCACATTGCACTCGTGAAATTAGATTCAGATCCACGGGAGTTTGAACTATAGGTCTAATCGTATCTAAAAGGAGATGAAAAGTCAAGCTACAGACACTAAGGGTTTTAGGTGGGCAAGGTTCTAATGGTTTTAGGTGCCCTTTCTTGATCAGCACCTGCATGGCTTTGGAGAGGGTCATGTATAGTGGATAATAGACTCTACTTCAAGGTCAGGTATGGTTGGATGATGTTTGTAGGCCTGTGTTGGCGAAAGGGTCGACAATCTTGGTCATGGTGACAACACTTATATATGACGACCTCACAGCTGTGCTACCACTAGCAGCATTGGAACTGCGAACAAATAGCCTCTTAGCTGGCTTTTTATCATCAGTAATAAGTCCTTGTTTCATGGAATCCTCAATTTGAACCCCCATTTCATGAAGCTCTGTGAATGTAAATAAGGGTAGAATAATCATCTTTTGTAGCAACTTGCCATGCAGATTCTAGACAACCATCATTATCTGGTATTTTTCTAAAGGCCAAGCGGTCGTCATGGACGCTTTGGCCCTCTATCTCGTCACAAATTCAAAGAAACCTTCCTTTGGCTCTTGGTGCGTCACCTAGAGATCACAAGTTATGACCTTGATTTGTGTATTGTAAGAGTACTGAGCTATGAAGGGCTCGCCTAATTCGTCCCAATTCTCTTTTACTGAATCTTCCAACTTAGCATACCAGATGACCGCTATACCTGACATAGTCTGACCAACGAGGGATAGCTTCTGCAACGTAGTCAAACTCATCTGCCACAAGATGTCCGAAAACAACCATAAGTGAACCATCGGGTCCCCGGAACCATCAAAGCGATCAATGTGTGGCATCTTAAACTGTTCTGGTAATGTAACTACAGATTCGGTGTATCCATCCTCTATGTCTGGAATGGAATTGACCCCTTACGCTCTTTTGAACAATTTCTCCAGTTTGTTTACCTTGAGTGCGGTTAGATCAACCTCGAACTCAAACGGGGCCTCGGTCTGATAAACTGGGGTTTTGGAAGCTTGTGCTGGGATAGATTCTGCTTGGACTGGAAAAACCAGATTACCTTGGTTTTGTGGACCTTGAGCATTGGTAGTATTAGCAGCGGCACCAGGCACAGGCAAAGTCGTAGCGATTGCATGGGATGCAGAAGTCGCAGCCGGTTGCAGTTCCTATTTCTGTAGCTTGGTTATAACCTCGGCCTAACGAGCCGTAACCTTGGCTTGACGGGCTACATCATGTTGTAGTGTCTCAACTGTCTATTGCAGATGGTGTATTAATTCCTCCATATTGGCAGGGGGATATTGTGCCATTGGAATAGGTGACTATTCTTGAACTGAACTGAAAGTAGACAACTGTTCCTAAAATGGATTGAACACAGGTGAGTTGAGAGGTGATTGCTGTAAAAACGGCACTAGTGAATTTTGTATAATCCTCCTTCGCCTTATAACCGATGATAGTGAGGTAAACACAGGTTGTCCCCGAACAAGATCCCCGACCTTGCAAAGTCTTCCAACGAGGGTCTAGAGTATTTGGGGGATATTAGAACCTTTCGAAGCTATGGTTTAAACTACATAGCAAAAGAAATAAGCAAAAGAGAAGTAATTAGAAATCGCACAACACCTTAGTTAAGATGTTATCAACACAAACATGATCAAAGCTGTAGAATTGTACTCCACACTGAATTCTGCCCCAAAACAGATACCAACTCTGCCACTAATATGAACATTCCTATACAATTTCACTGTAAAAGCACATACTAGTTAAAAGAGAGCCAAAACACTCCTATAGGGAGTAAGGTTGCCCTGTCCTAGTTTTTGTCATGAACTAGGGTTTTACTATTTCAATCAAGAGGTTTCACGCAATCTTGCTTAAGGGTGAGCATCATGTCCTAGTTTGGAACAGTCACCATGGTTTCACTATATGCAGCTAGTCGCAAAGGGTACCTCAGCAAGACTACCTAATATACCTCGCACATCTAACACCGAGAAGTGAAAGTAGGATTGTAGACACCCCATTTTTGACCGTCCTCAAAACTTGGACATCATCGCTTGAGTATTCGATGATTGTGCTTGTTTGTGTTCATTTTGAGTGCTCGAAGTCCTCAGCGGAACGCCCTGCCTTTGAGCCTTGAAACCTTATTTGTTTTGTGCATTGTTTTGGACTAAGAGCTTATTGTTTCAAATCTGGAAGTGTTGGTGACCTATCGGCCACCCCCATAGCCTGTCGGCTGTGGGTTGTGCTCGTCGGCTACCAGTGGTGGCCGATGCCCACCGGTCTCTTTTTGCAGATATTTGTTGACAGTTGTGCCAGCTGTTGCTCACTGAGCTGCATCTCCATACACGTGTATAGTGGGATGTTCCTAAGCTCAAGACTTGTTTTTCTATATATAAGGGGGTTCCTCCCCCATTTTTAAAGGTTAGGAATTTTAGACCAAAAATTCTCCCTCTCTCTCTCTAGCTTTTTTTCTCTCTCTCTTGATATTTTGTGCTTAGTTGCCTAGTTTCTATATACTTTTGCATACCAACCCTTAATCAAACTTGACCACCTTTGGGCTGAGGTCTCTTGGAGTCTTGTTTGAGCTCTAGAAGGAGGTTTGAGCGTAGAGTTGTGCCTAATTTGTGCTTTGCTTCAAAAGTATAACACTTACCCTATTGTAAGCTTCTTTTGCATACTTATTTTCCTATCTTCTTCTACTATTTTTGGCCTTGTTTTCAATTGTAAAAACCTCTGTTTTTATGACCTAAAATGGTGGTTTGAGGCTATTTTGAGTTACGGGGTGGTACACCTTTCTTGTCTCTTTGTTAGTTAAACTTTTGTGCTATTATTCATCACTTTTAAATCAACTTTTTTTTGGGCCTTTTAACCACTAAATCTCAAAGGTTTTTCAATGGTAAAATCAACTTTTGAAGTCCAAATTTGGAGGGGTTAGCCTCCCCTCCTTGTGTCTTGTTTGCAAGCTTAGTGTAGACTCAACTTTCTTCACGCCCCCCCTTTAGAGAAGCTCGAATTGGTCCTATAGCTCAGACTCCTATCACAGTTCTGAATCTAATCTCACAAAGTGCAATGTGAGACCGATAAACACCAAAGAGTCCAATCCGGCAAATCATTTTGGAAAATAGATTTTGAATCCAATAATGCCAAAACTAGACTGCTTTGCCAGATCACAGAGTCGCCACCTAAATATTTTGTTTTTAGAAAATTTAGGAAACCCTGACTCGTGCCAAAGGCCACTTGTCCGTCATCACCAAAGTTGCCTCGGCTCGGGAACTTGGGTACGAGGGGGGAAGGTCATGAAATGAGCACCTCCGCTCGCCCGATCAAAGGATCGGCCTCTACTAAGCATGATATGTTGTTTTATAAACACATGTGTTCTTATTCCGGTTATTAGCTAACTTTACTACGTGACGCGCACAAGCAAGTATAGACTAAGTCGCAAGATTTGGAACAAATTCAACTCATGTTTGTTTTCAAAAAATGGTTTGGAAATTGTCACTCTCAAGTGGGCTAAAATGCGGATTTGCCATCAATCATGATGGGCTTAAAACATGATTTTCCACTTCACAAAGTGGGCTTAAAACATACATTCGTCGAATTGTTCCAATTCAAGCAACCAAGGCTTCATCCACAGGCATTCATGTAGTTAATCATATTTAAGCAAATAGCCTCATGGCGAGCCTGCTATCATGGCCACACTCACACTCATGCAAGTATGCTAAAGCGTAAAACTTACAGTGTACTCCAAGCCAAAATAAAATCTAGTTAGAAACAACGCACGATGCTAACTATACAAGATCCCAAATGCAACACATGCAATAATGCAACTAAATAGGCTCGGCTACTTAATCATGGTATTTGCAACACTTTGATAACGTACTTTGAAATACGCTTTGAAACACGTATTCAGGTAAGTGTATTGAAATTGCGATGCAGTTTGCATGATGCGCCAAGCCCGGTGCATGCAAGACAAATGAATGATGCAAACATGCGAGCAAAAGGTATGCTAATTGAAAATGATCCCTAAACTAACCATCGAAAGCGGATAAATAAAAGGAAGAAAGACGTGGGGTTAGAAGACATGCACACACACATGCACCCTTATTACAACATAATGCCCTCATGAAGGAGGGTCCGAATGAATAAGCTAAGCTAAACTAAGCTAAGCTAATCAAACTAATCTAATTAAACTAATTAGAGTAATTATTACAAAACAAAATAAAGAAATAGCTAAGCTAATCTACTTAATTATTACAACACTTAACTAATTAGCAAACTAATTAATTAATTTACAAAACCATGCTAACTAAACATGTAAAGCATTAAACTATACTACCTCAGCTCTGCTTTGGAAAGTAGAAGATGCATGCACTCGATTTTCGCCCCGAAAAGCCCACCGGTTTGCTCTTGAGAGGCTCTGTTTGCAGGGTTACTCCAAGAACTTTCTACTCCACCTTACCAATTCAATGCTGAGGATTGCACCAGTGGCCTACCGGCCATGAATGCTTGCCGCCGGCCATCTGCCGGCCAAAATTGTGCTATGCCGGCCAAGGATGAAGCACTACCGGCCATCAGTCAGCCACTGCCAGCCACTGGTGTGCTGAATCACCACACTGCAACAGAGCACAAACAGAGGAAAATGGAGGGTTTTCCAAGGGTATGTTTGTACTGTGCCCCTCCTTATCATCTCAAAACATCAAAGGAGTGGCACTCTTGAATCCAAAGCCACCAATCAAGCATTTTCAATGCATGATGGCCAAAAATCCAAGTTGTACACTTTCAATAATTGCACAAAACAATACTCAAAAGACCACCACCCTATCATGTATGATCAAGGGTGATGGAGATAGGGGAGATTGGCTCATTTCATCACTTTGAGTATGAAATGGACCAATCTACCTTGTGTTCAATATAACGTCCGAGTGAACACATGCAATGCAAACGCAACATGCTTATCTTGCTCATGTTTTACTTGCCATGTTTTGTTTACTCATTTTACATTACCAAACCATTCTTTAACAGGTTAAGTCCAAGGTGAGTGTCCTCTAATAAGAGAGGGGTCAACCAAAGGATGATTTAATACATGAGAGAGATCATGCCTTTGGTTAGGAGGAACCCTCAAAAGAGGGTTAAAATCATTGAGCACAAGCTTTATCTCAAGCTTAAACACAACCTTAAGGTTAACCAATCCTCAAAACAAATGAAAAGTGAAGAAATGAGGGAGGTTGCAGATATTTCAGTGCTGAAATGGCATGAGAAATGATACTGCAACATGCAAGCAACTCATGCACAACATGCTCAAAAGCCAAAAACACTAAACTAGTGAAGAGCACTACACTAGAGGCATGCAATACAAAGCTCAACTGACCAAACTAGCTCAAAACAGAGTTAGAATATGTCAAAATAGTGCTTAAAACTTGCTAAGATTAAAGCACAAAAGGCTAAAAAAACATGCTCACATGTCAGGCCACAAACAAGACTCAAGGCACAACTCTCAAAAGCAATGAAAGAGTGAAATGAATGAGCATGTGACAGAGTTATATGCACTGAAATCACATGTAAAATGATGCTACAACATGCAATCAACACATGTACAACATGTTAGAGGCCTTAAAAAACTGAGCTAGTGAAGGCATTTGCACTGCCACCATGCAATACAAGGCTCATATGATCAAGACAGCTCCAAACAGAGCTAAATCATGCCAAATCAGCAGCTAAAACATGTTGAGATTAAGCTAAGTTAGGCCACAAAATCATGCTATCATGTGATGCTAACTAGGCATGGAAGTGAGACACAAGGAGGGGAGGCCAACCCCTCCTATTTTCGACCTCAAAACAAAGTTTTTACCACTGAAAAACCTCTGAGTTTCAGTGGTTAAAAGGCCAAAAGAGTTGGTTTGAAAGGTGATGAAAGATGGCACAAAAAGCTTCACAAGACAAAGAGCCAAAAAGGGGACAACCCCCTAACTCACAAAGGCTCAAACCACCATTTTTAGGACTGAAAAACAGAGGTTTTTATAGTTGAAAACCAGGCCAAAAATAGCACAAAAAGATGGCAAAGCAAGTTTGAAAAACTAGCTTAAAGGGAGAGAGTTATACCTCTTGAAGCACAACACAATTTTAGGCAACAAAACCAAGTAAAATCACCTTCAAGAGCTCCAAGAAGACCTTCTAGAACCTCAGCTCAAAGACAACCAACTTTGGTCAAAGGTGTATAGGCAAAGGAGAAGTGTATCTACACTTGTATGCACTTATGCACAAAGGTTCAAGAGAGAGAAAAATGTAGAGAGAGAATTATAGAGAGAGAGGCTCCCAAAATTTTTCTTCCTCAAGTGTTCTAACCTTGAAAACAATAGAGAAGGCTCTGTATATATAGAAGAATGCAAGCTCAGGTCGAAAATATCCCAAAAGGGACAGCTGGAATAGCTGGAACACAAATATCTGTAAAAATCTGACTTTTTCGATCAATGGCCAGCAAGCCATCATTGATGGTCGGCACATGTCCATTTCTGGCCGGCAAGGGTCACTCTTGGACGGCAGGTGGCCGGCAGAGGCCATTCATGGCCGGTACATGGCCAGAAAAGCCCATTCATGACCAGCAACCTCCACTTCTGGTTGGCTAGAAAAATTTGTTTTTTGCCCAACTTCAAATGGGAATATCTCCTTCATATGGACTCCTTTGTAGGTAATTCTTGAACCTAAATTGACACCCTTGAAGTCTTCTTTCCAATGGTGGCAGCCTCACATCAAAATTCCTAATGTGCAAAAAGGTATGCCTCTTTTAGTGAAGACTGCTCAGTTTCAGTTTAACCGGATTCATGCCTAACTTCTCCTCAGCTAGTTTTCTTCCCTCCTCTCCTCTTTTCTTCAAATCCAAACCCCTAAATAAGGTGTTTTGAAATATTTTCAAAGCTTTCACCTCTTTTCCATTCATTTCCACTTTATCCTTGCTCAGTTTATCGAAAAGCGCAACATTTAACGAAATGCGAGCCTCGGATCATTTTCAAAAACTATTTTGAAAGAGAGGGTTTTAAGGTCTAAAATCATTTTGGTCAAAATAGTTTTGGTCCAAAAATGGGGTGTAAGGTTGGGATTTGAAGCTCCTCTTACTTAAGAAATCGAACCTTTGCACTGCACAACTTTCATTACCAAGTAAACAATCAGTGGCGCCGAAGTCTTAAGGGCGGTCAAAAATGGGGTGTCTACAATTGCCCCTCTTTGACAAAGCTCGAAGTCATGAAGTGACGTGAGTGAATGTCAAAGCCTAGAGATGACCCATTTTTGACAAGGTTGAAGACTTGGACAAATAAACAAAATACAGATGCAGTAGGTTGAACCCGAAGGTTGCCTACGTAAGCCTTTGCAAGGAATCAAACCAGCGTAGTTCAAGGCAGAATGCAAATGATATGCATGATGCAACAACACAATGTAAAGGATATGCAGTTTAATACAATAATATAATCGAACCACAAGCAGTGCAAAACCACACCAATATCATAAAGGAATGGAGATGCAACATCAGAGTACGTTTAACACAGAAAATGTGCCAGAGCCCTCAAACCACAATTCTCTTAGTAGGATAGGCGTGTGCACATGTAGAACTGTGTGTTTCGCAGAAGAATACAAGTAATTGGGTGGGATGATATGAGTGAAGAATGATCTGCTGAGGAAAGATCGTGATCCTAAATGCTGAATGTAACAAAACAAAGTACGATGCAATGGATGCAGTGAATAAGGTGCGCGGCCGAACCATATCTTGTCTAGAAAAGGCATGGACACAAAACAGACCATGTCTAATGCAGAAAAGGTACCGAAACCCTCAGACCACAATTTTCTTAGTGGAATAGGCGCGTACACGTTATCACAGAACCATGCTTCAACGAAGGAAATGTATGAGCACATGCCAGACTAAGCTTAACATGGAAAGGATGCAAGTGATAAAACAGATAATGCAGCAGATGTATGCGATAAATACTATATGCAATGCAATAGAAGTAATAGATTGTGAAATGCGATGCAGCTGGGAAGTGAAAGTACCTTATAGAGGCAATTGCTGATGACTCACCTTATGCTGTTAGGGATCTCTCGCTTTTGTATCTTGCGCTTCCAAACCACACAATACTTTTCTTCCTGACTATGTTCGCAACTTTCTATTCTCCAACAGGGTGACAGACTAGGTTGGTTTAATATCTAGAATTGAGGCGTATACACGCTACCTCAACCTATAGGACTTCCATATAGATTTCAAGCCGATGATACACCCCTGGGTATTTAAACCAGACTTTAGTCTCGGAAATCCCGAACCTTTTTGTGCTAGGCATCGCCATTCGAACTCTAGTTTCCACCATCTCAGTTGGTCTCCTGAGAACTCACCGCAAACACAGACAGTGGCTATACCAGACCACGGAAGTCATTCGGGCACGACAAACACCAAAGGAATTGCAGCTCTAGAGGATTTAAGGTCTCCTAGACCAGAGAGTGCACAAGACAGTGTGATGCACAGTGAATGCACAAAACAGTGCTATATAGGTGCACAAGACAGTGCGATACGTAAGATAGCGCGATTGAATTGCAATGCACAAGACAGTGCAAATGATACAAAAATACAATGTGCACAAGACAGTGCAAGTGAGAACGAATGCACAAGACAGTGCGATGCGCAAGGAAGCGCGAGTGTAAAACTACACAAGAAAGTGCGATGCGCAAGAAAGCGAGAGTGTAAATGCCGGGGGGTGGTATAAACATCGGAGCACGCCCCAATGTTTCTAACCAAAACAAGGTGGTATAAGCATCAAAAGACGTTCCAAATGCTTCTAAACGGGGGGAAGATATAAACATCGGAGCACGGCCCAATGTTTCTAGCCAAAGCAAGGTGGTATAAACACCAGGCATACCCGAATGTTTCTAACCGAAGCAAGGTGGTACAAACATCGGGTGTACCCGAATGTTTCTAACCGAAGCAAAGTGATAAGGAAGAGGAATGGTTTTACCCGGAATTCCTCTAAATAAACCGTACATACAATATCGTGTATGTAAAGAAAACACTTAACAAGTGTGATATAGTAAGAGTGCATATTCCATGCAAGACAAGCAACCGAGATATAAAGGCAATGGCACATTCTATGCGAGAATGAAAGCATGTTCTATGCATGAAACATAAGCATATTCTATGCATGAATCATAACGATGTGCGCAGCACTCATGCAACATAAGTGTATATGAAAGTGCACATTCTATGCAATAGAAGGGAGGCAAATATGTACTTTGGTGCCTCTGATTTACCTCTCAGAGGACTTTGCAACATGCTCAGCTCAAAAAAAGGATACATCACGTCCATATTAGCGAGGGGTAACATTTGCATGCTACTTTAATTGTCATTCTGACTTGAAGCAAGCTTACACTTGGGGTCGACATACACTCATACTCAGAGAAAGGCGAGGCCTGAGAAGGTGCACCTAGAATGCAGTCTCGGAATTTGCTGGAGTTGAAACACACTCAATGCTCCAAATTTTCCCTCTTTTCTTTTGCTTTGCAGTCCAGAACCTATGTAGCTTCAGATAGGTCCTGGTTTTATTATTCTCACATGACCTGGGTTGAACCCTGCAGTTTTATGAAGAACAAATCCTATTGTGCACATGTGTTGAGAATGGCACAGCACTCCGGGCACAAAACAAATTTTTTGAAATTAAGAGTGAGAATGAGTTCTTAACCGAGTATTGAGCCTACGACTGACCACAATCAAAATGACTCAACAAAGGTAAAACAACCTAAACACATCTATTGACACTCAAAACAACTCAAAACAAGAATCAAGACAAACCAAAAACAACAAACACAACATTCGAACATTCTACTATCCATCAGTGCGAGACCTCTTGATCCACGAGGAGCCTGTTTCTTCCAAGTATTGTTTCCCACCCTTTCTCATTTGTGATTCTCACATCACTCTAGCACTCAATCTCCTTTTCTCTGAAAAAGCCATTTCCTCACTTTTCTATCAACGCACGTCTCTCTATTCTTTAATCTCTCTTATTTTTTATCCCTCCCCTGGGTGGTTGATGGATAAACAAGAAGTTGTGGGCTCTTGCCCCTAGTATTCTACTAGATTCTTCTTCTTTCGCTCACAGCTAGTGAGCTTTCCCACAGAGGGGGTTGTGGTACGACTAGATGTACAACAGATTTGCAACTGACATCAGTTGACAATGCCCTTGGCTTAGCTTGAATGTGGCCTGACCTGTCCAGATGAGGGAGTGGAATACCTTGCTCCATTCTAGTTTGTGCTTCGCACTTGACTTGATACCTCGCTGCTTGGAGGATATGAGATTTTGGCCTTCTGCTGTTAGCTTTAGTTGTGCCCTTTTCTAGCAAGTATGGTGCCCTTTCGGCAAATATGGTGCCCTTTCTGGCAAGTATGTTGACAGCAAGAAAAAGACAGAAAACCTGACTCAACTGTGCCCCTAGTTCATCATTTTGGCCATTTTTTTTGCTTTTTTGGCTTTCTGCTAAAACAATTTTGATCAACATGAGAGTTAGATTAACATACTTGTTTGATTTTCTGATTTGAAATCATGCAAGTCAGATTGAGCACTGAAAATTTTCCTTTTTTGGGTCCAAGAAATGGTCCAGTTTTGGAAAAATGGAATAATTTTCAAGAGAATTAGTCAACCTCATAAAAAATCCTCAAAACTGTTTTTGCAAATGGCCACTGCTCGACCAACATAGAATTTACTCTTGAGATGCACAACCTCAGATCTGAACTTGAATTGTATTGCAGCTGAATCTTCTAACAGAGTAGGACAACCGAGTCTGAACGAAGATGATCATGAAGATGAGCCATTTCACATGGACAGAAGCCGAGTTGAACAAGGATAAACCAACCAACATGGATGAGCCAAGCAGGCTAAAAATGATCGGAGCCGAACGTCAGGATGAAGTTGCCTACGTATCCCAAAGATGGGAATCAGGCCGTATGTAGTTTTGGGTGAGTTTCACTCGGGTATTAACACTCTTCTTTTGCGCTCTAACTTTTGCCAAGGCCGCCCTTCCGAGTTTTCAACCTTGTGAGCTCTGTTTTTCTTTTCTTTTCATTTCATTTTCTTCTTCTCTTTTGCTTTTCATTTTTTCATTTTTGTTCTTTTTCTTCTTTTTCTCTGCTCTAACTTTTTCCTGGGTTGCCCTTTCGGGTTTTCGGCCCAGCGAGCCTCTCAAGGATAAAAAAGTTTAACTTGTCCATGTTGATCAGTTTTGAGATCTCGAAGCCATCTGAATCCAGGAGAATGGCTGTTGTTCGTTGATAATGTAGGAGCCCATCCAATTGGGTCTGAATTTGCTCCTAGTGTTGCGGATAGGAACTTGATTGTCCTTCAGCAATAAACTTTCTTCTTTCAGCTGCTCGAATCTAGCTTTCTTGCCAGTCTTCATTAGTTTGCGGAATGACCTAACTTTAACTCTTTGAGCACATCTGACATTTTTGCCCTAGTTCAAGGGCTACTTCTAATCTAGCTTTGCCAGCTTCCTTTGATAACATTTGATCTTCTTGATCTGACTCTCTTGCCCCTAGTTCAAGGGTTGCTTCCGATCGGCCATACAAGCCTCATATTATTATTTGACCATTGAACATTCTGAATCAAAGTCCAAGGTTTGAAAGCAAAAAGGGTCGAGTGTTGAGGCATGGAGTGACTTATGATGCACAATCTCAAGATCAATTCCACGCATGTCTTCGCAGGACCACGCAAAACATTTTTTTGAAATCTTTTAAGAAAGCGATTAGTCGCTCGCGCTGAAGACAATATAGAACCAATCTAGATCATGCTAGGATCCTTCTCAGCACTCACATTAACAAACATGATCTCATTCATTAAGGGATTAGCATGCCTCTCTTTTCTTTAATTGATCAAATTTTTGCAAATCCCGAGGAATTCCTTCCTCTTTGTTTTCACCACAGTGTTAGAAAAGTTTTGAAAAACTTTGGTCACTGCAATGATTTCAAGGCACAGAAAAGTAGGTGAAAATCTCTGTCGGTTCATTCAGATCTTCTGGCACAACTGGCTTCATGGCAGAAACAGACTCAAAAGAAAGAGTATAAAAGACAAACACAAAACAAGATAGTGATGTCTGAGGTAACACCCCCGAAATCACCCGACTCTAACACAACAAGACTGACGATATAACAAGACAAACTCGACTGACTCAGTACAAAAAGACTAACTCAATACAACACAAAAGACTGACCCAATACCCAAGTCAGAAGGTAAAATAAACAGCATTCGCAAATTACTCAAAATAGTGTGTGCCATCCCCACATCCGTAGTAAACTGAGCGCCATCAGCAAGTGGTTCATCCCCCGATCACATAATCACATTATCTCCCGAGTTCATCGATCCAGTACCGATAGACTTTGCAGGACCTGGTGCAACGATGACCTTGTTATCCATCAGATCTTGTTGTAACAAGCCCGCGAGGGACCTCACTACAGTTCGGACTCAAATTGTCACGGTTCTTAATCTGAACCAAAGAGTCCAAATCCGGAAAATCGTTTTGAGAAAACAGATTTTGAAAGAAGTGCCAAACATGGACTGCTTTGCCAGATACAGAGTCGCCACCTAAATATTTTTTAATGGGGGAATTTAGGAAACCCTGACTCGGTGCCATAGGCCACGTGTCCGTCATCACCAAAGTTGCCTCGGCTCGAGAACTTGGGTACGATTGGGGAAGGTCAGCTATGAGCACCCCCTCTCGCCCGATCCGAAGATCAGCCTCTACTAACCGTGATATCTTGTTTTGAAAACACTATATGTTCTTATTCCGGTTATTAGCCTAGAATTACTATGTCGTGCGCACAGCAAACAAGTATAGACTAGATCGCCTAACTTGGAAACAAGCATTGCATATCCATTTGTTTTGGAAAATGCTTTGGGTTTTGCTACTCACAAGTAGGCTAAAATACGGATTTCAATGAGTTGTTCCAACTCACACAATCCAACCTTCACCCACAGGCATTCAGGCAGTTTATCACGTAAGCATCTAGCCACATGGTAAGCATGCTGTCATGGTAACACTCACACGCATGCAAGGATGCTAAAGCATAAAATACTTTCAAAGTACTCCGTGCTTAGAACAAGAACATGTCAGCAATCAATGCATGATCCAAGTCCATGTTAAGTGCCTAATGCATCGCATACAAAATGTCACTAGAAAAGGCTCGGCTAATCTGAGGATGACATGTGAAATGCACAAGTAGCAGGTATTCAAGTTAGATTTGAAATATAATGCAATTAGCATGATGCGCCGAACCCGGTGCATGCAATACTGACGAATGATGCACGCATGCATAACATGAGGTATGCTAAAGTAAACATGTCCTAATACTAACCATCAAAGCAGTAAGTAAAAGGGAGAAAGAAGTGGGGGTTGGAAGATATGCACACACTCACCACACTTATTACAAATTTGCCCTCGCTCGGAGGGACTGAAAGAATAATACAGACTGAATAAATAATCAACTATTCTAGCTAATTAATTATTACAGACCAACTAAATTAATTAAGCAAATTAATTAATCTAATTTAAGCCATAAACAGTCCCGGGATGAAGGCTAATGCAGTGCATGCTCGGCTTTGCCCGGAAATCCACCGACATGCCCAAGATGCCTCTGTTTTCCCTGCTCTGCTCCTTTGAGGTCTGCCAAAGTCTCAGGGTTTGCTCATGGATGCCAGGGACCACCGGCTGGAGAACACCACCGGCCATGTAGGATGGTCACCGGCCACAACTCTGATCCACCGGCCAAAAATTATGGCCGGTCGGTACTAAATGTAGCCGGCCGGACAAAACTTCCTGCAGAAACTGATTTGACAGCAGCAGAGGACAATACTTGGCATGACAATGCATTTCAGGAAATATATGCGCCAATCACACCCCATATCATGTTCATGACTCAAAGGGATGTGAACCTTGATTCTCGGACCATCAATCACGCATTTCCATACATGATGGCCCAGAGAATCAAGCATGCAACTTCAATCTCAAATGTAGTGCAATGCAAATAAACAAGCCAAGGGGCTCAACCTCTATCATGCTCAACTCAAGAGGTGTAGCATGCATGCCAATGCAATGCAATCTTAAGCATGTTGATTAGTATGCAACATGGGTAATGCAAGCAAGCATACAAGACATGCAAGGCATGAGATAATGCAACCAACAATTATGCAAGGCACAATGTGGATGTTTAAGCATGCAAACAAGCATGCGACTTCATTCAATCATGCAATTTCAAGCATGCACCAACTCACCAATATGCTACAACATACAAGGAGCATATGCAACAAACAAAGAGATGGACTTAAACATGATTTAGGCAGTCTTAACTAGGCCTAAAACAGTGGCCAAAGTTCTCAAAAATGAGGGAGCAATGGACACACAAACATGCATGCAAACATGGACCAACATTCAAGCATAAAGAGCAACTTCTAAGCACACTTAAGAAGATACAAACATGGGAAATTAGCATGCAATGGAAGGTTCTGAAATCATGCTAAAATGGTGCCAAACCAAACGAACAAGGTAAGCATGGCATGCAATTAAGGTCCCAATACTTGAGGCAAACTAAAGGGGGTTAAACCAAGGCTAAGTCAACCAAGCCTCACAAGGCCAAGGGACTTAAAATAGGTCTAATGCAGACCTAGACAAAGCCAAGAATGTACTTAATGACATCTAAGTGGTCTAAAAATGCAAGCATACTCCAAGGCCTAAACAAAGGGCATAAGGTAACAACCTTTAAACACATTGAAAGAGGATTAAATGCAAGCATATAGGCATGTTATAAGGACTGAAATAACATGTCAAGTGGTTCCAAATCACTGAAACAAAGCAAGGATGGCATGCTAGAAGGGCCAAAGCTTAAGGCATACAAGAGGGATTACATGGTAGCTATACAAAGCAAGGCATGAATGACTCCAATGACTTAAAACAGTCCCTTAGCACATCAAAACATGCATATAAGCTTCACAAAGCTTGGCCAAAAACATGCTAAAACAAGGGTCAACACTTAGATGCATGTTAAGGCAACAAAATGGCATTACAAGGCATGTATGCTAAGCAAGCATGGTGTACCAAAACCAACCCAAAACAGAGCTATATTATGAATAACAAGCACAAAAATCAGCTAAGGCATGTCCAACACACACTTAAGCATAGTGCTCCCTCAAGAGGCAAAAATAGCCCTTTTCAAGGACAACAAGGAGAGGGGGTGGCCCTCTCCTTCCTAGGACCTCAAGGCACCATCCTCACCTCTGAAATCCCTCAAGATTTCAGTGGTGGGGAGGCCCAAACACCAAGGTCCCGGAGCTCACACAAAATGGCACAAAACAAGGGCCAAACAAGGCTTAAGAGGGGTCAAACAACCCCAAAGCCTAAAACACTCTTAACAAACTATTTAGAGGCCTCAAAAACAGAACTTTTATGTGTTATATGCAAAGCCAAAAAATAGTTGCAAGGTAGGTAAAAATACAATGCAAAAATGGGGAATAAAGGGACAAGCTTCTTACCCTTAAAGACCTTCTTCACAAATGGTGGACCAGCTGCTTCCTTGAGCTTAAACCAGCCCTAAAACTCCAAGAACAGACCTCTGGTCCTTCAAGAACCAAGAAAAGGTGTAACACTATGTGTTTGTATGCAATAGTGAGCCTAAACACACACTAAACACAAGAGGAAGAGAGATATAGAGC
The DNA here is from genome assembly GCA_030407325.1 of Camellia japonica. Taxonomy (NCBI): domain Eukaryota; kingdom Viridiplantae; phylum Streptophyta; class Magnoliopsida; order Ericales; family Theaceae; genus Camellia; species Camellia japonica. The sequence goes on from JAPPVO010000019.1 coordinate 113,461,286, forward strand.
TAGGATATAGACAAACCCTAACCCTAGAACTCAAACCCTAAAATGGCTGTCTAAAATGTCTAACCCCTCCAACAAGAGAGAAGACCTCTCTTTATAGAGCTTTTTGTCTTGTAAAGCTTACAAGACAAGCTTCTAAACAGAGAGATCCCTCCATACACGTGTATGGAGGGGAGCCAAATGCAAGCCAGCTGTGACAAAATATCTGCAAAAGCAGATGCACAGTAGTCGGCCGGCCAAAGATGCATTTGACCAAAAAAAGATAGCCGGCCGGCCATCTATAGTGTCGGCCGGCCAAACATTTGGCCGGTGGCCACAAAACACAGCCGGTGGCCTCAAGCCCTGGCCGGTGATGGGTGGGGATGGTCTACAAGCCCTACCCTGCCTCTCAAAGGCAAAACACAAGTGTTTGGTGCAAAACCAGACACAAAACAGTCGAGTCGAGAGATCCTGAGGCGAGGCGCGTTGCCAAGGCTTCCGGGAACTCAAGACGAACACAAACAAGGGTGATCACTGAGTGTTCAATCAGTGACGTCCAAGTCTTGAGGACGGTCAAAAATGGGGTGTCTACAGTTGCCCCTCTTTGACAGAACTCGAAAGTCATAACAATGACGAGAGTGAATGTCAAAGCCCAGAGACGACCCATTTTTGACAAGGCCGAAGACTTGGACAAACATGCAAGACAAACAAGATATGCGCCGAAGGCAGGGGCAAAATGCAAGACAATGCACAAAGCCGAGCATAACTTATGATCATGCAAAGAAAACTGTAACGAAGCACATGCAACAGTTTTAAGCTAGCATACACCAAACTACACTATGATGCAGAAAGGGTGTAAGAGAATTATGCAATTCTCGATACGTCTCACGCGGAGGATACAATACCTGTCCGGTTCGTCTGGTTCTACCAGCCACAAATGAACCGTACATACAATATCGTGCCTGCAAAGAAAACAACTTAACAGGTACGATGTTATTAGCAACATGCATGACAATGCAAAAATGAATGCAAAATGATATGCAATATATACAAAACAATGTATAAACAATGCAAACTAAAATGCAATGCAATTGACACAATGCAAACTACATGCAAAGCAATTGAGTCATGATCCAATCATGAGCAGTTCAAAACCACACATATGTCAAATAGATTGATGGAGGTAACAAGTCCGTCTACCATAGAACGGTCTACTGAACTATGAGTAATGTAGACGGACACAAGAACAAGTATTGGGGGGGATGACACAAGTGGGGAAACAACCTGCTGGGGAAAGGACAATGATCCTAATGCTGGATGCAGAATTACACTACAATGTAATATATGCAATGGATATGCTGGGAAAATGGCAATGGATACGGCACGCGGGCCAAACCAAATCTTGCCTAGGAAGGCATGTACACATACAAGCCGCGGCTAACATAGAACGGTCTACTGAACTATGTTTTGACGTGGAAGTACACATACCAGACCAGCTCAACATGGAAAGGCGCAAGCCATAGGCGGAGGAGGTGATGCAGTGAATGCATGCAATCTATAATGCAATATCTACAAATATGCAATGGGATGGATATGGCACGCAGGCCAAACCAAATCTTGCCTAGGAAAGGCATGGACGCATACAAGCCGCGGCTAACATAGAACGGTCTATGAACTATGTTTTGACAAAAGAAGTATGGGCACATACCAGACCAAGCTCAACATGGAAAGGCGCAAGCCATAGGCGGAGGAGGTGATGCAGTGAATGCATGCAATCTACAATGCAATATCTACAAATATGCAATGGGATGGATATGGCACGCAGGCCAAACCAAATCTTGCCTAGGAAAGGCATGTACGCATACGAGCCACGTCTAACATAGAACGGTCTACTGAACTATGCTTTGACACGAGAAGTATGGGCACATACCAGACCAAGCTCAACATGGAAAGGCGCAAGCCATAGATGGAGGAGGTGATGCAGTGAATGCATGCAATCTATAATGCAATATCTACAAATATGCAATGCAATGGATATGGCACGCGGGCCAAACCAAATCTTGCCTAGGAAAGGCATGGACGCATATAAGCCGCGGCTAACATAGAACGGTCTACTGAACTATGTTTTGATGTGAAAAGTATGGGCACATACCAGACCAAGCTCAACATGGAAAGGCGCAAGCCATAGATGGAGGAGGTGATGCAGTGAATGCATGCAATCTACAATGCAATATCTACAAATATGCAATGGGATGGATATGGCACGCAGGCCAAACCAAATCTTGCCTAGGAAAGGCATGTACGCTTACGAGCCACGTCTAACATAGAACGGTCTACTGAACTATGCTTTGACACGAGAAGTATGGGCACATACCAGACCAAGCTCAACATGGAAAGGCGCAAGCCATAGATGGAAGGTGATGCAAGGAATGCATGCAATCTACAATGCAATATCTACAAATATGCAATGGGATGGATATGGCACGCAGGCCAAACCAAATCTTGCCTAGGAAAGGCATGTACGCATACGAGCCACGTCTAACATAGAACGGTCTACTGAACTATGCTTTGACACGAGAAGTATGGGCACATACCAGACCAAGCTCAACATGGAAAGGCACAAGCCATAGATGGAAGGTGATGCAAGGAATGCATGCAATCTACAATGCAATATCTACAAATATGCAATGCAATGGATATGCAATATTTGCAGTGGAAATGCATGACAACGCTTGTTTATTTTCTACGATGCATGACAATACAATATCTACTATGTATGCATGACAATGCTCTATTTACAATGAATGCATTTACGTATGTATGTTTTTTTTGTTTTGTTGTTTTTGTAAATGCGAATGATGCATGAAATGTATGTTGCACGGAATGCGCGACGACGCAAGTCTCTTTGAAATGCAAGACAATGCATGGATTTTCTAATGCGCGGCAATACGCGGCTTGAGATGCATGAAAATGCATAATGAATGACATGCGTGTTATAATGTATGTGGGCATGCAAACACCAACCGAGCGTGTTTAGGGTCGCGCCAGACCGGGCGTGTTTACGTTCCCGCCGGACCATGCGTGTTTAAGGTCTCGCCAGACCGTGCGTATTTAAGGGCCCGCCGGACCAAGCGTATTTAAGGTCTCGCCGACCAAGCGTATTTAAGGTCTCGCCAGACCGGTGTACTGGGGAGAAATGCATGACGATGCAAATTGTGCACGTTACAATACGTATAAACATGCATAGCGATGCAAGGGATGACGTGTGCTACAACGCACGAGGTGTGTTCGTAACAATGTGAGAGAGGGATGCATGACAATGCAACCGAGCTGTGCAAACCAATGCACCGAAGGTCTTGCACCTTCCAAGGATTTAAGGTCTCCTAGACCGGTATGCAAAATGCATGCATGACAATGCATGTTTGTAATGCGCGACAACGCTCGACTCGAGGAATGTATGACAATGCAGTCGAGATGCGCAAAACGGCGCGATGCAATGCATCAAACAGTGCGATGAATGTATACAACACATACGGGGCAACTTTTGAATCTTGTAAAGGACAACAGGATACAAAAGGATACACCTTGCATGAATTCGAGTGCCACGCACAGGAGGCACAGTCCAGGGCAAAACGGAGGTCGGTTGAGTGTCGGAGATGCACTTTCTTGCACTATCTTGAGCAATGAAGGCCCTAAACCACAGATCTGACCCAAACAAGGTTGTAGGAGGCTCACCGGCTGGAAGGGAGAGCCACCGGCTGTCCATCGGCCATCAATACATTCCACCGGCCAAATATTTGGCCGACCAGCCAAAAATGTAGCCGACCGGCCAAAAGTTGCTGAGTCGGGACAGTTTGGTCTTTTCACCCCGGGTCTTTTAAAATAGGGTTTCAAACCCTATTTTTCTCATTTCCCTCTAGCCGAAAATAGTTCCCCCTCTCTCTAGAGCACTTTTCCCTCCTTCATTCCTCGATTTTCTTGCATTTCACGCCCGTTTCATCGTTCGATTCGCGTATATCTTCGCGTTTCGGACATTTTCATCCGAATATTTCTTCATTTCGGTACGTCCTTCACTATTTTCGCTTCTTGGGGTTTGTTCCCCTCAAGTTTCTCTCAATCTTCCCACATTTTCCTCATTCCGACTTTTCCGGTCATTTTTCGCCCTCCCGGGGGTTGACTTTTCGGTTGACTTTCCACATTTTCGCCTGGTTTTCCCTTTTCCGGCTATTTTCTCACCACTTTTGACATGGCCGACGATATTCCACGGGGCGGGACTCCCCCGGATCACGAGATGGATCCTGGGGCTGAGCTCCTCCCTTTGAGCGTCCGCCCATTCGACCCAGCGACCTACCGGCTGGCGATTCATGTACTGCCCCCGGATGGACTTCGCCAGTTTCAGAGCTTCGACCGGAGCGTGCCCCAGGACCTGCTTCTGCGTGAGCCGGCATCTCACGTATCCTCTGGCGCTTCCGAGGTAACATCTCCCCCTCTTTGTCGCTTTTCGCAATGTAGAACATTCAACTATCATAGTTAGTCATTTCTTTAACTGCTTAGCCCGAATATACTGATGCACTGTATACCGTAGTTGACTGTAATCATACTTGCAACTGATAATCTATTTGAGACTGAACACGCGCACACACACTGCACTTGCCCTGAACCACTCAAACACACTGACACATCAGTCACTGTAGTTCACTACGAGCACACCGGCACCCGGTATTTGTTTGAATCTGAATATATACACATGCTATATTTACACTGAACCACTCAAACGCGCTGACGTATCACACGTTGTAGTTCACTGTAAGCACACCGGCACCCGGTATCTGTTTGGACTTGAAAACATGCGCACATGCTATATTTTCCTCAATTCTGCATGTCTTACAAAACTGGTATATTTAGCATTGCTTCGCCACGGTTTGTTTTTGAATAGGGAGATTCCCATACCGTCAGCGGGTATGGGAATGTTGCCGCTCAGACTGGTATATGGAGCTGCCGGACGCCGTTCGTCACATTGTGGACCAGGCCGCTTCCGACGCATTCTGCAGGGCTTTCCCGTCTTACCGTAAGTGCAGACCTCTCCTTGCTGCTCTAGTGGAGAGATGGTGGACACCACTGACTCGTTCCACCTTTCTGCCGCCCGAGGAGATGACAATGACTCCCGTCGACTTCTCGATGCTCACTAGGCATCGGGTAGGGGGTGATCCGATCCCTTTCAATACCGACATGGACGAGTGGACAGCTGCTCAGATCTATCTGCTTGGCGAGGCGCCGCCTCTCGCCCGTCCAGGCTTCGTCCGCTATTCCTGGTTTGACGTACAGTTCAGGGTCCAGCCCGCGTTGGTGGAGGAGGCTCCGATGACCCAGGAGGCTGTGGAGCAGTATGTGCGCGGCTTTTTGATGTTCCTGCTGGGGACCACTATTTTCGCCGACCGGGCGAATACCGTGCCCATGTGCTTGCTTAGCGCTTTAGTAGACGTCACCCAGATCTTTGACTATGACTGGGGTGGCGCTGCTCTGGCCACACTCTACGGATATATGAGCTCGGCTTCCCGTGGCAGCGGACAGTTGCTCGGGGGCTACTGGCGTGCTTGGGAGGTACATTTCCTTTTTCTGCTTTACGTTTCTGTTTTTCTACTTTCTGTACTCTGTATTGCACTTTGTATACTACACACACTGTAGTCTGCTTTACACTAGCTGTATACTGTACACGCGGCACACACATACTCTGCTTCACACTGACTGCACACTGCTCACACTGTACACTCTACACC